>JBBGZY010000140.1:17277500-17450374 GCA_037952925.1 Lithobates clamitans
GAAGTTTGACAGGAACTGTTGTTTTATCCAAGGATGCCAAAGTTTTTCAAATTTTGGAATTTGATTTTGATCGATGGCTACCATCTTAGCATGGGACATTGTATTGTTCATTCTGTGAATTGTTTCTGCTAGTACCAATGTAGGAGATTTCCATGCCTTGGCCACTGTTTGTTTTGCAGCCGTTATTAGTTGGATCATAAGTTTGAATTGAGAGAGTGTTAACCAGTCCGGTTTTAGATTAAGTAAAGTTAAATTTGGATCTGGTTGTATTATTTTTTTAAATATTTTAGATGCAATCACGAAGACTTCATTCCAGAAGCTTTGGATTACTGGGCACGTCCACCATATGTGTAAATATGTGCCTATTTCTGGGCATCCTCGAAAACAAAGAGTTGAGGTATTAGGTGAATATTTTGCCACTCTAGCGGGTACAAGGTACCAGCGAGTTAGGACTTTATAATTTGTCTCCAGTGCTAAGATGTTGGGTGAAGATGACTTAGATGTGAGCCATATGTTAGACCAGTCCGTGTCTTCTAAAGTTCGTCCCAGGTCCTCCTCCCACCTCTGAACGTAAGAGGGTCTATTAAGATTTGCTACTCCATATAATTGATTATAAAGTGATGAAATTGTACCTTTATCAAATGGATCTTTTGTACAGATTGATTCAAAAATGGATAATTGGGATAATGGTGTATCCCCCTTTAGGAATGGTGTATAGAAATTTTTGATTTGGAGATATCTAAATATCTCAGAGTTTGGTAGATCATATTTTTCTCTAAGCAATGGGAATGAAAGGAATGATTTAGATGCTATGAAGTCATTTAGTGTCTGAATGCCTGATGTTGTCCAAGCTTTAAAAGAATTTGGGTAGATCCATGCCGGATAAAAGGCCGGATTTCTGATAAAAGAAAGGAGAGGATTGTGTGGAGATTGTAACTGATATTTGTTTTTTAGTTTATCCCAGAGAGATAAGAAGTGTTTAGTTATGGGATTATGAATTTTAAAGCGGTCTTTAGGATCAAGCCATAATAAATTTGATATTAATAGAGGGTCATTTTCTGAAGCCTCTATAAATACCCATAATGGGATTTCCTGTTTTGCATGGTATTTGGACAGACTGGCCAAATGTGCTGCTCTGTAGTAGTTAGTAAAATTAGGGTATCCCAGGCCTCCTTTATTTTTGGGAAGATGTAGTGTGTGTATAGGTATACATGGTTTAGAAGAGCCCCATATAAACGAAGTTGCTCTTTTTTGTACTATTCTCAAAAAATAGGAAGGAATTGGAATAGGGAGGACTCTGAATAGATAAAGCAATTTGGGTAGAATAGTCATTTTGATTGCATTAATCTTCCCTATCCAGGATAAAGGAAGTTGCGACCATTGTTTTATTAGATTTGTGATCTGTCTTAATACAGGAGGATAATTGGTTGAGAATAAGTCAGAATGAGATGCTGTTAAATGAATTCCAAGATATGGGATTGATTTTTCTGCCCATGTGAATGGGAGTGCAGCCCTAGCCGGGATCAATTCCATGTTTGTGAGTGAAATATTAAGCACTAGGCATTTCTTAGGATTAATCATAAGGCCGGATAGGGCTACAAATCCATCAAGAGCTGGTATTAAGTTAGGACCAGAGACCTGTGGTGATGATAGAAAAAGTAATATATTGTCTGCAAATATACATAATTTGTGTGTAATACCTCCTACTTCAATGCCAGTTATAGTTTGGTTTGTTCTGATGTATTGGGCCATGGGTTCGAGTATAAGGGCAAATAATAAGGGAGATAATGGGCAACCCTGTCGGGTACCTCTTTCGATATTAAAGGCTTCAGATTTGTATCCAGCATATTTTATATAGCCTTTGGGTTTATTATATAATGCCTTGATCCATGTTAAAAAGTGGGGTCCAAAACCCCATTTTTGTAATAAATATTGCATATATTGCCAGGATACTGTGTCAAATGCCCTCTTAATATCGAGAGATAGAAAACATAAAGGGATTTTCCGTTTTTTAGCAATATGTGCCAATAACACTGCCCTGCGTATATTATCACCTGCCTGTCTATTTGGCATGAAGCCTACTTGATCTCTATGTATTAATTTTCCTATAATGCTATTGAGGTGTTTTGCTATTATTTTTGCTAATAATTTAATATCGAGGTTTAACAGAGAGATAGGCCGATAATTCACACAGGAAGTATCATCAGAAAGGGGTTTTGGGATCATACAAACAATTGCCATTAGTGTTTCTTGCCGAAAAGAATGTCCATCTAGAAGTTTGTTAAAAGTTTCAGTGAGAATGGGAGAGAGTATTTCTGAGAATGTTTTATAGTATAAAGCCGAGTAGCCGTCTGGGCCTGGTCTTTTGTTAAGTTTTAGGTCTTTTATGGCGTTAGCAACTTCATCTATAGTTATAGGCTCATCCAAACTGCTTTTTTGATTCTGAGATAACTCAGGTAAGGTTATTTTTGAGAAGAAGGATTCAGCTTCTGTAGGATTAAATTCATTGTTTGTCTTGTATAAAGTTGCGAGATGTGAGTGAAATTTATGGACTATTTTAACTGGATTACAAGTGTAAACATTTTTTGATAATTTCAAACGTATTGGTTTGAAAGATTTGTTAGTTGAATTTAATGCCCGAGCCAAATATGTACCTGGTTTGTTTGTATTCATGTAGAAATTGTGTTTGGAGCGTTTGAGGGATTTATCAACTGACTCAGTGAGAAATAGATCGTATTCCAATCTAGATTTTTCCAGATGAGATTTTGTACTCTGAGATGGATTATCTTGAAATGATATGTAGGCTGCATTAAAATTGAGTTCTAGTTTTTTTGCTAGATTTTTGCGTTCCCGTTTAAATAGTGCCATTTGTCTTTGTATTGTACCACGCAAGACAGGCTTATGAGCTTCCCACAGTGTTATTGGGGAGATGTCTGTTGTATTATTAATTGATATGTATTCCTTTAAAGCTTGTTCAATGGCCATCTGATGTAGTGGGTGTTTGAGCATTATGTCCGGTAAGTACCACGTTGGGTCATGCGCTTTTGGTATGGCTGAGGCTATAGTAGTGTATACTGCATTATGGTCAGACCACGGAATCGGAATTATATCTGATGCAATAATTTCTGGTATCATTCCTATTGTTAGAAAAATATGATCTATTCTGGTGAAGGTTTGATGAGGGTGCGAGAAATAAGTGAATTTCTTTTTCATTGGGTTACTTTCTCTCCATGAATCTACCAGATTGTATTTGGAAAGAAGTTGAGAAAAAGGTAATCTAGAGGTTATTTTGGATGGTGTAAAAGGTGATTTATCTAGAAATGGGAGGAGGACCTGGTTCGAATCCCCACACATTATCACTGTTCCTATTTTGTGTGTATTAATCACTTGTAATATATGTGAGAGGAATGGTGTAGGTTGTTTGTTAGGAGCATAGTAGGAAATCACCGTGATTGCTGTATCCATTATATAACCCATGAGTATCAGGTATCTACCTTCTGGGTCTTTAATTTCTGATGATAAGGTGAATGGTGTGGATCGGTGAAATGCAATTAGAGTTCCCCTTTGCTTGGTACAGGCAGAAGCCGTGTAAATTTGTTGATAAAAAGGAGAAATATATTTTGGAGTAGAATCTTTGGTGAAGTGTGTTTCTTGGAGGCATACTATGTGAGCCTTCTTGTTATGGAAAGTACGGAAGGCTTTGGTCCTTTTTTGAGGGACATTTATTCCCTGAACATTCAGGGAAAGTATATTCAATGGTGCCATGGCAATAGATCAAATAGTTTTCACTTACTTTTTGTTATGCAGAGCTGACTGCGCAGATCAACCTGTGTGGACTGAAGAGATGAATAGATAGAAAAGAAACCAGTGAATTCTGGAGTAAAGAGTAAACAAAAAACATATGAGATTAGATGATACATTGTATAAATTATTTTTTGCAAGTAATCACAATTTACCCGTGAAAGAGAATAAATATCTCTCTCAGGGGAATAAGTGCCTTCGTCACACTCCCACATAATATGGTTGGGAGAATGAGGAGGGCTAATGGGGGTACAGGGATCTTCCACTTACAGGAGAGAAGTGCTATGTCAAAAGACATCAAAATTATGTTTCATTAATTGGAGTGCAGAATATAGTTTTTGTTGAAATTATTTATTCCAGCGTGGTTGTATATGGTTAGTCTTGCCCTAGGCTAAATAATTCAGTTAGAAAGGTACTGTTAATAACTTTGGTATTGATGAAGATAGTTTGAATTATTTTGGGATTTTAACCCTTTTAGAGTAAACAATTACATATTTTATTCATATGTAACTGTTTAGATATGTTAACTCATAAAATTGAGGTTGTATTGCTTCAGATTAGAATAAACAAAAACATAATTCTAGGAACTAGTTAGGTAATAATATATTTGTTTTAAGAAAAGAAAGAAAAAGCTTCCATTACTTCTGGATTATTGAACATATTTGTCCTAAAAAGTAATAAATCTATTGTTATTACCTGATAATATATAACTGAACAAGAATTTCCTTATTTCACTTATATATTCTAAGGCTATATGAATCAGAAGTAATAAGAAATATAACTGGAATGTAACATGATCCCACACAGTGTGTGACTATCAGAATGCAGTTACATTCAGTTATAAATATAGGTTTTTTATAGAGAACCATCTCTTGGTATAATAAATGAAGAGATATCAGGAATTAGGATGTCAGTCCATTGAATCTTCTTGGTCCATGGATGATGTGGCATAACGGCCTCTTTTGTGAAAATGATGATTCCCATTTTGTTCTGAAAGTTTCTGGGTGCTGCCTGAAGGTGAAGATGACGCCATTCTTCTGCGTGTGGGAGAGTTGCTGCTTGTGGGTTCTGTCAGATTTAATTTTAAAAGGGTTTGTTGTAGTTCATCTGCTGATCTGCTTCTGTAAATTGTACCTTGGTAGTTAAATCTGACTGAAAAGGGGAAGCCCCATTGATACATAATGTTGTGGCGTTGCAGTTCCATTAGTTGGGGTTTCATGGATCGTCTTTTAGTAATAGTAAGTTGGGATAGGTCAGCAAAAATTTGATAATTGTGTCCTTGAAAATTAAGTTCCTTTTTTTCTCTTGCAGCAATTAGTATTTGTTCTTTCATTCTGTAATAATGAAATTTTGTGATTATATCACGTGGGGGTCCATCTTTCTTTTTGGCTGTGAGGGCTCTGTGTACTCTGTCCAGTTCTAAACGTTAAATAGGGATATCTGGCTTTAGTTCTTGTAATAGAGCAGTAATAGTAGATTGTAGGTCTGTCACAGTTTCAGGTATTCCCCTTATGCGCAAGTTTGAACGTCTGGCTCTATTTTCGTAATCTTCGAGCTTAGTTTGAAGTATTAAATTCTCTTTTTTTAATTGTTCCAATTCTGTTATATTTTCTTGGGTTGTAATTTCAATTTCATCTATTTTTATTTCTAAGGCTGCGGTGCGGTTTCCCAGCTCTCTTATTTCTTTGGTTAGGCTTTTTGTTATTTGGTCTGAGGTTTGTTTTAAAGCCTTATGAAGCATCTTTTCAAATTGTAATACTATTACTGGGGATACTGAGGAGGCTTGTGGAGAAGTTTGTGAGAGGATTTGTTCTGTATCTGACTCAAATGGAGAGTCTTGCTGTGACATTTTCTGTCTGTGAGAGTGCCCTGATGCTGTATCTTGTGAGGTGACTGGAGCTGCTTCAGCTGCAGTGAGTGTCTGTGAGCTCTTTGTGAGGTGATTTTTATTTCTGCCACGGTTTCCTCCCAGTACCATATTTCCTGCCCAAACTTTCACAGTTTGTTCCCTGGGGCAAAAAGGTTCAAATGGATACCTTTTGAGCCTGCAGGCTCCGCTTTGTCCTTCTCTTCTCTCCTCAGCGGTGTGGAGCTCTAACAATGCATGTCTGCTCTGCTAGGCTCCACCTCCTGCCTCCAGCTTTTTTTTTTTCAACCAGTGTGATCTCTCCCTTTGTGCTATTGTATTCTGACCAGCATCTGTTGAACAGACAGCAGTACAAATGTATCGAAAGTCAGCCGGTTTCTGCAGAACTGGCTGAGTACAGTGCATGTGTACTGGACTTAAGGTGAAATGAGGACTACAACAAATATACTACAATAAATAGACTCTGAAACAATATATAGTACAAAAAAAATAGACTCTGCCACAAAACCCATTGAAGCTGGTGATAAGTGAGAAGGCTTTGATTACATAATAAAGCCACCTCACAGAGGGACAGAGGGGAGAGTGAGACAATGGTAGTATGAACATCACATTTTCTTAAAATGACAGGGGTCTTTTGTGCAGGTGACAGGCATGAACTTTTTTTTTTTACAGGACTAATTAACCGCTTCAGCCCCGGAAGATTTTACCCCCTTCCTGACCAGAGCACTTTTTTGTGATCCAGCACTGCATCGCTTTAACTGACAATTGCACAGTCGTACAACGTTGTACCCAAACAAAATTAACATCCTTTTTTTCTCACAAATAGAGCTTTCTTTTGGTGGTATTTGATCACCTCTGCGATTTTTATTTTTTGCGCTATAAACAAAAAAAGAGCGACAATTTTGAAAAAAACGCAATATTTTTTACATTTTGCTATAATAAATATCCCCCAAAAATACTTAAAAAAACTATTTTTTTCCTCAGTTTAGGCTGATATGTATTCTTCCAGATATTTTTGGTAAAAAAATCGCAATAAGCGCATATTGATTGGTTTGTGTGTTCTAACTGAAGGGGGATGGAGACTGTGCAGGGAAGATAACAGATCGCTGTTTATACTCTATATGAACAGACAATCTGTCACTTCTCCCCTCAGAGAACCGGAAACTGTGTGTTTACACTTACAGTTCCGGGTTCTCCGTGTCTCAGCGGCGATCGTGGGAGCCCGGCGGTGATCGATACCGCCGGCTTAAAAGAGGAAAACCAATGTTAACCACTTATCAACCAGCCCATAGCCGAATGACGGCTACAGGGCGGTTGCTTAACTCTGGGAGGGCGTACAGGGATGTCCTCCCAGAATCCCGCTCTCGCAAGCCCCCTGGGGCTCGCACCCGAGAACATCCGTGATCGCCGGGTCAAGAGGACCTGGCACATCACAGATCACGGTAAATGGCCGCTGATTGCGGCCGTTTACCATGTGATCGCTCCGTCAAATAACGGAGCGATCACATGTAAACAAACTGGCATCATGTCATGGCGCCGGTTCCTCTCTCCCCTCTGTGTACCGATTGGTACAGTGTGAGAGGAGAGGGGGAGAGATCGGATGGCAGCAGAACTGTGGGCTGGATCTGTAGTGCCCACAGTGCTGCTCTGTGACAAATGCAGTCACATCCAGCCATCCATCCATCCATGCTCAGCCATCCCTCCATGCTCAGCCATATTCTAATACCCTGCAATACTCTACAATTGCCCCGCAATACTGTGCAATACTCTGCAATACCCCGCAATACCCCGCGTTACTCTGCAATACCCCACAATACTCTGCAATACCCCGCAATACTCTGCAATACCCCGCAATACTCTGCAATACCCCGCAATACCCCGACATACTCTGCAATACCCAGCCATACTCTGCCATACCCAGGCATACTCTGCAATACCCAGCCATACTCTGCCATACTCTGTCATAACCAGCCATACTCTGTCATACCCAGCCATACTCTGCCATACCCAGCCATACCCAGTCATACTCAGTGATACCCTGCAATACCCAGCGAAACTCTGTCATACCCAGTCATACTCGGCGATACCCTGCAATACCCTGCCATACTCAGCCATACCCAGCCATGCTCAGCCATACTCGGCCATACCCAGCCATACTCAGCCATACCCAGCCATGCTCAGCCATACTCGGCCATACCCAGCCATGCTCAGCCATACTCGGCCATACCCAACCATGCTCAGCCATACTCGGCCATATCCAGCCATGCTCGGCCATACTCAGCTGTACTCGGCCTCTGTCCAGGCTGTGGAAGTCTCACACATGTGGTATCGCCGTACTCAGGAGGAGTAGGAGAATCTATTTTGAGGTGTCATTTTTGGTATGTACATGCTAAGAGTTAGAAATATTGTATAAATTGACAACTTTGTGTTAAAAAAAAATGTGTTTTAACCACTTCCCGCCCGCCGTCATACGATGTCCTTGAGTTTGTGTAGGGATATCTGAATGATGCCTGCAGCTACAGGCATCATTCAGATATCATCTTTTTCAGCGATTCCCTACACCATAAGAATGATCACAGCAGCTGTTCCACTGCTTGATCGTTCTTACGGGAGGCGAGAGGGGACATCCCGCCGCCCTCCGGTGCTTCTACCGACTCACCGCTACGATCAAAGCCAGGATCGTTTTTTTTTTATTTCAGACTTCCCAGCCTAAAGGTGAAATGTCGGGTCTTATTCACCCCATATCTCACTGTAAAGAGGACCTTTCATGCCATATTCCTATTACAAGGGATGTTTACATTCCTTGTAATAGGAATAAAAGTGATTAAAAAATTTTTTTGGGGGAAAAAAGCATCAAACTAAAATAAATAAAGTAAAATGAACAATAAAAATGTAAAAAATAAATTTAAAGCGCCCCTGTCCAAGTGTGCTCGCATGCAGAAGCGAACACATATGTAAGTCCCGCCCATATATGAAAACGGTGTTCAAACCACACATGTGTGATATCGTTGCAATCGGTAGAGTGAGAGCAATAATTTTGGCCCTAGACCTCCTCTGTAACTCAAAACATATAACCAGTAAAAATGTTTAAAGCGTCGCCTATGGGGATTTTTAAGTAGCAAAGTTTGGCGCCATTCCACGAGCATGTGCAATTTTTAAGGGTGACATGTTGGGTATCTATTTACTCGGCAAAACTTCATCTTTCACATTATGCAAAAACATTGGGCTAACTTTACTGTTTTGTTTTTTTTTAACCACTTGAGCCCCGGACCATTATGCTGCCTAAGGACCAGAGGTCTTTTTCCAATTTGGCACTGCGTCGCTTTAACTGCTAATTGCGCGGTCATGCAATGCTGTACCCAAACGAAATTTGCGTCCTTTTCTTCCCACAAATAGAGCTTTCTTTTGATGGTATTTGATCACCTCTGCCGTTTTTATTTTTTGCGCTATAAACGGAAAAAGACCGAAAATTTTGAAAAAAAATGATATTTTCTACTTTTTGTTATAAAAAAAATCCAATAAACTCAATTTTAGTCATACATTTAGGCCAAAATTTATTCGGCCACATGTCTTTGGTAAAAAAAAAGTTAATAAGCGTATATTTATTGGTTTGCGCAAAAGTTATAGCGTCTACAAACTAGGGTACATTTTCTGGAATTTACACAGCTTTTAGTTTATGACTGCCTATGTCATTTCATGAGGTGCTAAAATGGCAGGGCAGTACAAAACCCCCCCAAATGACCCCATTTTGGAAAGTAGACACCCCAAGGAAATTGCTGAGAGGCATGTAGAACCCATTGAATATTTATTTTTTTTGTCCCAAGTGATTGAATAATGACAAAAAAAAAAAAAAATATTTACAAAAAGTTGTCACTAAATGATATATTGCTCAAACATGCCATGGGCATATGTGGAATTACACCCCAAAATACATTCTGCTGCTTCTCCTGAGTATGGGGATACCACATGTTTAGGACTTTTTGGGAGCCTAGCCGCGTACGGGGCCCCGAAAACCAATCACCGCCTTCAGGATTTCTAAGGGCATAAATTTTTGATTTCATTCCTCACTACCTATCACAGGTTTGAAGGCCATAAAATGCCCAGATGGCACAAAACCCCCCCAAATGACCCCATTTTGGAAAGTAGACACTCCAAGCTATTTGCTGAGAGGCATGTTGAGTCCATGGAATACTTTCTTTTTTGACACAAGTTGCGGGAAAGTGACAATTTTTTTTTTTTTTGCACAAAGTTGTCACTAAATGATATATTTCTCACACAGGCCATGGGCATATGTGGAATTGCACCCCAAAATACATTTAGCTGCTTCTCCTGAGTATGGGGATACCACATGTGTGGGACTTTTTGGGAGCCTAGCCGCATACGGGGCCCCGAAAACCAAGCACCGCCTTCAGGATTTCCAAGGGCATAATGTTGTGATTTGACTCCTCACTACCTATCACAGTTTTGAAGGGCATAAAATGCCAAGATGGCACAAAACCCCCCCAAATGACCCCATTTTGGAAAGTAGACACCCCAAACTATTTGCTGAGAGGCATGTTGAGTCCATGGAATATTTTATTTTTTGACACAAGTTGCGGGAAAGTGACAATTTTTTTTTTTTTTTTTGCACAAAGTTGTCACTAAATGATATATTGCTCAAACATGCCATGGGCATATGTGGAATTACACCCCAAAATATATTCTGCTGCTTCTCCTGAGTATGGGGATACCACATGTGTGGGACTTTTTGGGAGCCTAGCCGCATACGGGGCCCCGAAAACCAAGCACCGGCTTCAGGATTTCTAAGGGCGTTAAGTTGTGATTCCACTCCTCACTGCCTATCACAGTTTTGAAGGCCATAAAATGCCAAGATGGCAAACCCCCCCAAATGACCCCATTTTGGAAAGTAGACACCCCAAGCTATTTGCTGAGAGGCATGGTGAGTATTTTGCAGCTCTCATTTGTTTTTGAAAATGAAGAAAGACAAGAAAAATGTATTTTTTTTTTCTTTTTTCAATTTTCGAAAGTTTGTGACAAAAAGTGAGGTCTGCAAAATACTCACTATACCTCTCAGCAAATAGCTTGGGGTGTCTATTTTCCAAAATGGGGTCATTTGGGGGGGGTTGTGCCATCTGGGCATTCCATGGCCTCCGAAACTGTGCTAGGCAGTGAAGAGTGAAATCAAAAATTTACGCCCTTAGAAAGCCTGAAGGCGGGGCTTGTTTTTCGGGGTCCCGTGCGCGGCTAGGCTCCCAAAAAGTCCCACACATGTGGTATCCCCATACTCAGGAGAAGCAACAGAATGTATTTTGGGGTATAATTTCACATATTCCCATGGCATGTTTGAGCAATATATCATTTAGTGACATCTTTGTGCAAAAAAAAAAAAAAAAAAAAAAAAAGATTTGTCTCTTTCCCGCAACTTGTGTCACAATATAAAATATTCCATGGACTCGACATGCCTCTCAGCAAATAGCTTGGGGTGTCTACTTTCCAAAATGGGGTCATTTGGGGGGGTTTTGAACTGTCCTGGCATTTTATGCACAACATCTAGAAGCTTATGTCACACATCACCCACTCTTCTAACCACTTGAAGACAAAGCCCTTTCTGACACTTATTGTTTACATAAAAAAATAATTTTTTTTTGCAAGAAAATTACTTTGAACCCCCAAACATTATATATTTTTTTAAAGCAAATGCCCTACAGATTAAAATGGTGGGTGTTTCATATTTTTTTTTCACACAGTATTTGCGCAGCGATTTTTCAAACGCATTTTTGGGGGAAAAAACACACTTTTTAAAATTTTAATGCACTAAAACACACTATATTGCCCAAATGTTTGATGAAATAAAAAAGATGATCTTAGGCCGAGTACATGGATACCAAACATGACATGCTTTAAAATTGCGCACAAACGCGCAACGGTGACAAAATAAATACATTTTTAAAAGCCTTTAAAAGCCTTTACAGGTTACCACTTTAGATTTACAGAGGAGGTCTACTGCTAAAATTACTGCCCTCGTTCTGTCCTTCGCGGTGATACCTCACATGCATGGTGCAATTGCTGTTTACATTTGACGCCAGACCGACGCTTGCGTTCGCCTTTGTGCGAGAGCAGGGGGGGACAGGGGTGCTTTTTTTTTTTTTTTTTTTTTCTTTATTATTTTTTTGCTTTTTTATCTTATTTTTAAACTGTTCCTTTCATTTTTATTTTTTTTTAATTAATTTTATTGTTATCTCAGGGAATGTAAATATCCCCTATGATAGCAATAGGTAGTGACAGGTACTCTTTTTTTAAAAAATTGGGCTCTATTAGACCCTAGATCTCTCCTCTGCCCTCAAAGCATCTGACCACACCAAGATCGGTGTGATAAAATGCTTTCCCAATTTCCCAATGGCGCTGTTTACATTCGGCGAAATCTAAGTCATGAAATGCTCGTAGCTTCCGGTTTCTTAGGCCATAGAGATGTTTGGAGCCATTCTGGTCTCCGATCAGCTCTGTGGCCAGCTGGCTGAATCACCGGCTGCATTCTCAGGTTCCCTGTTGGGACAGGAAAGCCAGAGAAAAACACGGAAGACGGTGGGGGAGGGGGGGCATTCCCTCCCACTGCTTGCAAAAGCAGTCTAGAGGCTAATTAGCCGCTAGGATTGCTTTTACATGAAAGCTGACCGCTGGCTGAAAAGAATGATACCAAGATGATACCTAAACCTGCAGGCATCATTCTGGTATAACCACTCAAAGTCCAGCAACATACCAGTACGTTGCTGGTCCTTGTTAGGCATATATTGTAAACTTTTTTTTCATGCAGCCTGTGGGCTGAACGAAAAAAAGATATTGATCGGTGGGTATGCCCACCATTAGAATACCTCCCTTCATCCACCCACTTCTAATGATGGGCATACATGCACCATTTATATATGCCGAAGCATGGGGGCATCCTCCCGCAAAAGGCAGGAGCAAATCGCTCCTCCACCCACTACTGCCCCCACGCTTCGGCATATATGCTGAAGTATGTAACTGTGGTGGTGAAATCACCTCCGACAGTGTTGGAGTCACGGCTTTATATATCGTGGGAGCAAACGCTGTTGCTGTCAAGATAAATAAATCCGCGCTGCAACTGAATGGCGTACCTGCTAAGCAAATGATGGTTAACAATAAAACAAAGCAACATTACAGTATAACAGTAAGACTTACCATACCTGCAAAGCAAATACAAAAAAAAAAATAGTAAAAAATAAAACATTTAACGCAACCTGTGCCTAAAATATATATATGCCGAAGCATGGGGGCATCCTCCCGCAAAAGGCAGGAGCAAATCGCTCCTCCACCCACTTCTGCCCCCACGCTTCGGCATATATGCTGAAGTATGTAACTGTGGTGGTGAAATCACCTCCGACAGCGTTGGAGTCACGGCTTTATATATCATGGGAGCAAACGCTGTTGCTGTCAAGATAAATAAATCCGCGCTGCAACTAAATGGCGTACCTGAAAACAATAAAATGGTTACCAACAAAACACAGTAAACGGTAAAGTATGAAAAATCTGAAAAGGAAACATGGTAAAACATAATAACAATAAAACATTGCAGAATAGAATAGAGTAAAAAAGAGAAGAACAATAGAGAGAGAATAGAGAGAGAGAGAACAATAAAACAACAACTATTTTTGTTTTTTTTATTTTATATTTTTTTTTGTGTTTTTATTTTTTTTTATTTTTTTTAATTTTATTTTTTTACACTTTTTTTTAGTAACTTTTAACTTTTGTAATTTTTGTTCCAGGTTTGGGTCTCTCAAAATGCAATGGCATCTTGGGAGACCCTGTGTTAGTGTGCCTAGTCTGTGCAGTGCTGAACCCTACGCTAATACTCAACTAATGTATGGTAGCGTTCAAAGCATTCACCCATGCAAAGACCAGGATTGCCAGGACAGGAGGGACAATAAGTCCGGGTGTCACGCCTAAATCCGCGCTTGCTGCAGACACGACATCTTTTTTGGGGGGCTCGTTGGGTAGGGGTACTCGGGATGGCATAAATAAAATGCCGCTCATGCAGCCGGCTTACTGCATTTGGTTGGGGAAGGTGAGGTAGAGCACCGTCTGGAAACAGAAGGGCTCTGACGATCTCTTCCTGGAATTTAAGGAAGGATCCAGTCTGTCCTGAAGCTCTGTATAGCACATGAGCATTCAGCAAAGCCAATTGAAATAAGTATACAGACACTTTTTTGTACCAGCGTCTGGCCTTACGGGCAACTAAGTACGGCGCCAACAACTGGTCGTTGAGGTCCACCCCTCCCATATTAAGGTTGTATTCGTGGACACAGAGGGGTTTCTCCACAACACCAGTCGCCGTAGAAATTTGGGTCGTCGTGTCTGCATGAAGGGAGGTGAGAACGAAAACATTCTTCTTATCCCTCCACTTCATAGCGAGCAAATTATTATACTTCAAGCAGGCTCTCTCCCCCAGCCTAAGACGGGAATCTACAAGCCGCTGGGGAAAGCCCCGGCGATTAGGTCGCACGGTGCCACATGCTCCAATCTGCTGATCAAACAAGTGACTAAAAAGTGGCACGCTCGTATAATAATTGTCCACGTACAAGTGGTACCCCTTTCCGAATAAGGGTGACACCAAGTCCCACACTATCTTGCCAGCGCTTCCTATGTAGTCAGGGCAGTTTGTCGGCTCTACGTGACTATCTCTTCCCTCGTAAACCATAAATCTATATGTATAGCCTGTGGCCCTGTCACAGAGCTTATACATCTTGACCCCGTATCTGGCACGCTTGCTGGGAAGGTACTGTTTGAATGACAAGCGGCCAGAAAACTTAATCAGGGACTCATCAACGCAGACAACTTGATGGGGGGTAAAAAAGTCTGCAAAACGTTGGTTGAAGTGGTTTATGAGGGGCCGAATTTTGTAGAGCCGATCGTATGCAGGGTCTCCACGAGGACGACAGAGTTCATTGTCGTTGAAGTGCATGAACCGCAAAATCTGCTCGTATCGTGCCCTGGCCATGGAAGCAGAGAACAAGGATGAATGGTAAATTGGGTCAGTGGACCAATATGACCGCAACTTACTCTTTTTATTCAACCCCATGAGGAGGGAAAGGCCCAGAAAGGTCTTAAATTCGGAGACCGTAATTGGTCTCCAATCTCTGGCAAGGGTGGACTGGGGCATAGTGGCGATGTGTTGACCAGCGTACAAATTGCTTTGGTCCACAATAGATCTATAGAGATCTTCGGTGAAAAACAGTGAATAAAAATCCAGTGGCATAAAGTCAACTGTTTCCACCTGAATTCCGGGTTGGCCAGTGAAAGGGGGAAGTACGGGTGCTGCAGAAGTGGAAGGTTCCCAATTCGGATTGGCCAATGCAGCAGGAAGGGCACTATGGGCACGACGGGCCTGTCTTTGTCTTCTTGGTGGCAGCGGGACACTACTACTGCTTGCCACCTCGCCAGCTTGAACTGCACTTATGGGACTCGCCACGTCACCACGTGATACTGCAGTGCTGGATGTACGACCAGGGTGTACTAGGCCGCTGGTGCTTGCCAGTTCACCAGAAGGAGTAGCGGCGCTAGTACTGCTCTGCTCCATACGAGAGCCCTGCGGTTCTTGCACTTCAAGGACAGCATAAGTTCGGGGTCTGGTACGCCTGACCCTAGCAGGGACCACAACTCTGTCGTCAGAGCTATCTGTCATGGAGCCGCTGTCCTCTACAGGTTCGTATTCTGAGCCTGAACTTGACAGATGAGTGACTTCCTCTTCACTATCTGTCATGCTCAGAATCCTGTAGGCCTCTTCACTAGTGTACCTTGGATTTGCCATTTTGGCCTCTAAATTTAGGGGTACACTAGTGAGACTCACAGGCAAAAAAGCTCCTGACTGTTGGCGACTGTATCAAAACGCTACCAAAAAACTGTTAGCGATCGCAGGGATCAGGCCTGACTCTGCGACCGCTGCAGTTATGTGTGCTTAGTGTTTTGTAAGTGTCAGTAATCGATCGATACTGCACTTGGGTGGGCTGGGCAGGGCTGGGCCGAGGAGCAAAACGCAGGTGCTAGCAGGTATCTGGGCTGATCCCGCTAACACTGCGTTTCAGGGAACCCTAAACTGCTGGGGAGTATAGATCTGATCGGATCAGATATCGATCCGTTCAGATACTATAGCACTAAGGGAGGTGTATGCTGCGTGCGTGGGTTTTAGCTGTACTGGCGCTAACCTGACGCTGCCTGGGGCGACGCAGACCTTATCAGATCCTAAAAACTATAAATCTATCACCGCCGGGCAATTAGGGGGTTAAACCTTTATAGGGTAATAAACGGCGGGTGCCCTAAAACTATAATAAACTGTAATAAACTGTAATAAACTACAAAAAACAAACTATCTAACCAGCGTCACCCGTAACACTTATACGGTGATCGCTGGTGAAAGGGTTAACTAGGAGGCAATCAGGGGGTTAAAACCTTTAGCAGGTAGTATATGGGGGTCCCTGTCGCTATAAAACACTGACAGCGAACCTATATACTTACCTCCCTAAACTAGCGTCACCTGTGTCACTAATACAGCGATCAGAAAAACGATCGCTTAGCGACACTGGTGACGGGGGGTAATCAAGGGGTTAACTTTTATTAGGGGGGGTTAGGGGGGTACCCTGGACCTAAGGGGGGGTACCCTAGACCTAAAGGGGGCTAACCTAACTGCCCTAAAACTTTTAACTGACACAAACTGACACCAATGCAAAAAAAAAAAAAAATGCTATTGGTGTCAGAGTGACAGGGGGTACAGGGGGGTGATCAGGGGGTGATCGGGGGGTGATGGGGGGTGACAAGTGTGCCTGGCGTGTTCTACTGTTAGTGTAGTGTTGTGCAGACTTACTTGATGTCTTCTCTCCTCGGCGCGGCGAAGAAAAGACCGGCTCAAGGAGAGATGACATCACTTCCTTTCCCTCTGTTTACATTACAGAGGGAAGGAAGCATTTTCATTCGCCGGGAGCGATCGGGAGGGGGTGGCCAACAATGGATGGCCTCCCCCTGACCTTTGATCGCCCGGGAAGAAATGGCGACCGCCTCGGGCACCGGGGGGGGGACCGATCGGTCCCCCCACCCGCGGAAGGCAAATTACGTACCCTGTACGTGATTTTGCCTGTCCGTGCCACCTTGCCGACGTACATCGGCGTGAGGCGGTCGTCAAGTGGTTAAAGCACAAAACTGTTTTTTCCCAAAAAAACGAGTTCGTTTGCTGCACAAATACCGTGCAAGATAAAAAGTTGCAACAACTGCCATTGTATTCTCTAGGGCCTTTGTTAAAAAAAATATTTAATGTTTTGGGGTTCTATGTAATTTTCTAGCAAATAAGTGATGATTTTTACATGTAGGAGAGAAATGTCAGAATTGGCCTGGGTGCTCTAGAACTCCTGAAGGTGCTCCCTGCATGTTGGGCCTCTGTATGTGGCCACGCTGTGTAAAAGTCTCACACATGTGGTATCACCATACTCGGGAGTAATAGCAGAATGTGTTTTGGGGTGTATTTGTGGTATGCATATGCTGTGTGTGAGAAATAACCTGCTAATATGACCATTTTATGGGGAAAAAAAATAAAAAAAAAATCTTGATTTTGCAAAGATATGTGGGAAAAAATGACGACTTCAAAAAACTCACCATGCATCTTTCTAAATACCTTGGAATGTCTTCTTTCCAAAAAGGGGTCATTTGTGGGTATTTATACTTTTCTGGCATGTTAGGGTCTCAAGAAATTAGATAGGCCGTCAGTACTTCAGGTGTGATCAATTTTCAGATATTGGCACCATAGCTTTTGGACTCTATAACTTTCATAAAGACCAAATAATATACACTGATTGGGGTTATTTTTACCAAAGATATGTAGCGGTATAAATTTTGGCCAAAATTTATGAAGAAAAATTACTAAATTTGCAAAATTTTATAACAGAAACAAAGGAAAATGCATATTTTTACAGAATTTTCGGTCTTTTTTCTTTTATAGCACAAAAAATAAAGAACCCAGCGGTGATTAAATACCACCAAAAGAAAGCTCTATTTGTGTGAAAAAAGGACAAAAATTTCATATAGGTACAGTGTTGCATGACTGAGTAATTGTCATTCAAAATGTGAGAGCACTGAAAGCTGAAAATTGGTCTGGTTATTAAGTGGGTTTAAGTGCCCAGTGGTCGAGTGGTTAAATCAATTTTTGATTCTTTTGAATATGTCGATGTAGAGCTATGTGATTTGAGAAAAAGGATACCATTTAGGAATCCAGTCAATTATAATTACTAAATTGTATGATTTTCTGCAGATGGGACAAATGTGCATGCATATAATTAACAGCTGTTTTCTTGTTTCACTATGTTAGCAGCAACAACAAATAATGTGTTAAGGGATTCATGGAAAAAATACTAACCAATGTTTGACACAGTGGCAATGAGTATGTATTTGTCTCCATTGGTGGCAACAGTGATGATGCAATAATGAACAGAGAGAGTCCTATCCTCGATGTTGCACAAACTTTCTGTATATAAACCTAAAGCAAATGTAATTGGACTTTACTGGTACAAAGAGGACAACACATGAATATATAAACAAGTTGCACAAAGGTTATTACAAATTTAAAAACACATGTAAAATATTCCACATCCAGGTCCCATAAAAGTTGGACCTGCAAAACATAAGACAAAAAATGCTACTAAATTGTTATTGTGCCCACAGTTACACCAAGAGATCAAAAGGTCGATGCTTTTCACAATTTTTACTTCCTCAGGACCTTGTATTCTTGGACATAACGATGAGTAGCCTGGCTAGAAAGTATACATAATAAATACATGTTCTTACTGTACATATAAGTATATTACAGAGCACGACAACAGTAAGATATATATCAATGTTTTAGATGCACATACTGTATACGGGGTAAGATTAGGCAACTTACATGGAGTGGAAAGACAATGGCAGTGAATGAACAATGGGCTGTAGCAGCTGGGGAGGGCCTAGTAAAACACACTAAGCTATATACAGTATATTGTAACATACTTACCTATGTAAAGTATTGTTTTTTTAAAAGGGGTCCATAGTTGGTGAGTACAGGCATTATATGTGTTATCTATGCATGCTAGATGATGTTTTGAGCTGGTTTGCAACTGTCTGGGAGTTGTTGGATCTCTCGGACACCTACTGTTTCAAACTAAATGGCTGGCCTATTATGAGATACAGGTAAATCTGTGATGATATATAAATGGATATGGTGTAATGTCTGCTAATTGTCCACATAATATATAAAAATGGGTTTGTTTTGGTTTGCCTTTAGATAGATCTGCAACTAGGTGATACATTGGAATCCTCTCCCTTAAGGGGTCTCCCTGTAAAAGTTTTTTTACTGACATTTTTTTACAGACATTGGGGGGAAGAGCCTAGTGGCTCTTCCCCCCAATATCCCATATGTTATTGTTTCTTGCCTTTTTTTGCTCTATTTAGTTATTGGAGAAATTATTTTCTTAGACTGGATTAAAGTGATTATAAAGTCTTATTTTTTATATATATATATTTTTTTTAAATAACAAACATATTATACTTACCTGCCCTGTCGAGCGCACCCACAGCAAGCAACTTGCTATGGGGCACTGGGGCCGAGCTGCAGCTCTGTGTGTAAATTCAGAAATGGAGCTGTGGTTCGGCCCCACCCCCTCTCTTTTCTGACTGGCTAACTGACTTTGATTGACGGCATCGGGAGCCAATGACGGCTAAGGCACTTGTGTACATTGCTGAATGGAGATGAGGCTCAGGTAAGTATTAGGGGGCTGCTGCACACAGAAGGCTTTTTATCTTAATGCATAGTATGCATTAAGATAAAAAAAAAACTTTCTGCCTTTACAACCTCTTTAAGCACTGTTTAGTGTTTTACTAGGCCCTCCACGGCTGCACTGCCCATTGTTCATCCCCTGCCATTGATATCCAACTTTGATATTCATCTTACTCTTGTTGTAATTTGTAATATGCTGTGCTTTGTAAGTAGTTGCATACTTTTATCTCCTACACAGACCACAGAAATGGATACACTTGTGATAGTAGGAAGAAGAACAGGAAGAAGGAGGAACGTGAATATGCCCTTGATGTTGGAGAAGGTGAAATTAACTGAGCATAGAAGTCTATGTTTTCTAAGGCCTATCTTTTACAGATAATTCCTGGCTGAAAGGTGACTAAGTACCATGGGTGATAACAGCAGCAAGATTCTGAAGTACATCCTTTCTGACAGTAGAATTTCTTCTTTTAGTGCATGTAACAACCAGGCACCACAGGAAAAATTAGCAGCTCAGAAAAGCACAACAGAACTTTACTGTCTTCAAAAAGGAGATCTTTTATCAGCAAGAAAATGTGAAAATCGTAGTGAGTGATAGCTCTTCTTTACAAAACTTTGTTATTTAACAGATCAGCAGAAAAATAAATAAATAAATAAAAAAAGACATTGCCATAACTTGTAACTTGCTGTCCTTCACCTGGAGAAACCAACCTTTGCTTAGGTTGCTTGCTCATTACCATCTCTGCTCAGTTCTCTTGGCTTTTGCTGATTTATAGGAGTGACTGCAGCTTCATTCCTGTCAGGCAAAGCAATGATACCTGCTGGAAGCAGAAGTTTTCTCTCCTCCCTCAAATGGCAGGCTAACACGGGTGTAAGAAAGTAGGAATAGTGGGTACTTACTAAAAAGAGATTTTCTTCGCAGTATGGCTGTCTGCTGGGGAACACCCTTCTTTCTGTTTACCCTTCCAATGTGACATATTACATGACCAGAGATGGAAAGAAGGGGTAATTGTCTTCATCCCAGTGGATGCCATGTTGAGAAGCAGGTCAGTAAGAACTGAGTACACGTAGTGTGTTGGGAGCAACTCAGGGGGATTTTTCTTTTGCATTGACAAGGGTGTACTGTAGGGGCATGTCTTCCTTAGTTTGGGATGAAATGGGTAAATGATTAAAAGCTCTCTGTAGTATTAACTGCCATGTGGGGCTCTGTTAGAGAGATTTCCTCTCAGAATCTCTCCCGCTGACAGCTTTCTAATAACACAAACAGACAGAATTACTAATTTTATAAAAATTGTCTTAAAGCAGAACTACACTGCATCTGAGCACTACAAAACAAAAACATTGTTTTTTTCATGTTTAGTATTTAAAGCAAACTCACCCATTCAGCCACATCTTTATTCTTTATTTTGTTGAGAAATCACTTTGAAAAACACCCCCTAGCTTGAGCAAGGGCAGATGATTCATGTAGCATTTACAGGTGCATCTCAAAAAATTAGAATATCATCAAAAGTTACTTTATTTTCATTAAACATTTGTCCTCTCCTCCATTTTGGAGGAGTTCCACGAATAGAAACCATCCTATCCTTATAAAAGCAAGCAGGAAGTGGGGTGACGTTACTTCCTGAAGACGCTAAGCATGGCGAAACGTACGTTAGAGTGGAGGATCCCTCACTTTTGGGTCCCGCTAGATACCCCACACAGGCTTTAGTATCCAGAGCGAGACATGAACAACACGCTACAGCCGGAGACCAAGCCATATCCACACATGCTGTTTTACCTAGTGCCAGGCCAAGCACTTTAACATATGAGCGCAATCTATTTTGTTAGTGCTTTTAAAACATTCAAATAAATATTTTAAACTATGAGACTTTTTATCCATGTCTCCTGTGGAGTCATTTTTCCTATCATAGCCATATATCGAGGGGCCATTGTAGTGGAGTGATGCTGACAGTGGAATCAATTGGTATTCCAAATGTGCATTTTGACCATCCTGTAAAAAAGGGTCAAACACCTCTGGTGAGTTGCCACCTTCCCACTGAAAACTCGTGGTGGAAGAACTTGAAGTTTTATCTCAGAGCTATTTGTTTTGGTGTTGGGATTATTATCACACATGGACCTTTAAGCTTTCTTTTTTCAACCATATATAGATTCATATACTTTTTATGGCTTTATGTCATCTATGTGATTCACTTTGTAATATTTAATTGATCATTTATTTGTTGTTACACATATGAACACGAATAAGCACCCATTCTTTTATTTAAATCACTTATACAAAACAAAAATGTTGTTTAATTAATTTTTAGGATTAAAGGCAAACTCACCCATTCAGCCACGTCTTTATTCTTTATTTTGTTGAAAAACACCCCCTAGCTTTTCTGGCCATGGCCATTTTGAGTAAGGGCACATGATTCATGTAGCATTTACAGGTGCATCTTAAAAAATTTGAATATCTTCAACAGTTAATTTATTTCAGTAAATCAATCCAAAAAGTGAAACTCATATTTTATATAGATGCGTTACACACAGAGGGGGTTATTTACTTGAAAGTGCACTTGGGAGTGCAGTCGCTGTAAATCTGACTGGTAGATCTGAAATGAGGGGAAGCTCTGCCGATTTTATCATCCAATCATGTGCAAGCTGAAATACTGTTTTTTATTTTACTTGCCTGTCCCCCTCAGATCTACAGCAACTGCACTTCCAAGTGCACTTGTAGTGCAAAGTGTATTTGCCTTTAGTGAATAACCCCCAGAGTGTTTTATTTCAAGCATAGTTTTGATGATTATGGCTTACAGCTAATGAAAACCCAAAATTCAGTATCTCAGAAAATTAGAATATTACATAAGACCAAAAAAAAAAAAGAATTTTTAATACAGAAATGTTGGCTTACTGAAAAGTATGTATATGTACGGTATACTATGCACTATAGCAATACTTGGTCAGGGCTCCTTTTATATGTATTACTGCAATGTGGCATGGCATGAAGGCGATCAGCCTGTGGCACTGCTTGTGTTATGAAAGCCCAGGTTGCTTTGAAAGCAGTCTTCAGCTCGTCTGCATTGTTGGGTCTGGTGTCTCTCATTTTCCTCTTGACAATACCCCACAGATTCTCTATGGGGTTTAGGTCAGGCGAGTTTGTTGGCCAATCAAGCACAATGATCATTAAACCAGGTATTGGTACTTTTGGCAGTGTGGGCAGGTGCCAATAATGCTGGAAAATGAAATCAGCATCTCCATAAAGTTGATCAGGAGAGGTAAGCATGGAGTGCTCTAGAATTTCATGCTAGGGGCTGTACTGACTTTGGACTTGATAAAACACAGTGGACCAACACCAGCAGGTGACGTGGCTCCCCAAATCATCACTGACTGTGGAAACTTCACACTGGACCGCATGCAACTTGGATTCTGTGCCTCTCTTCCTCCAGACTCTGGGACCTTGATTTCCAAATGAAATGCAAAATTTTCAACAGTCAGTGATGATTTGGGGAGTCATGTCATTATTATTATTACTATTATACAGGATTTACAGTATATAGCACCAACAGTTTGCGCAGAGCTTTACAACATCAGGGCAGACAATACAATTACAATACAATTCAATTCAGGAAGAATCAGAGAGCTTAAAATCTAGGAGGGAGGGTCAAGTGATACAAAAAGGGCAATAACTGTGTGGGATGAGCTGATGAAGAAAATAAAAGTGCAGTTTTTAGGTGAAGGGTTGGGTAGGCTTCTCCGAAGAGAAAATTCTTCAGGGATCGCCTAAAAGTTGATTTGGAGATAGTCTGACATAGTCTGACAGATTATAGTAAAGTATTCCAGAGGATTGAAGAGGCTCGTGAGAAATCCTGGAGGCCAATATGGGAGGAGGTGATGAGGGAGCTAGAGAGCAGGTGGTCTTGGAAGGAACGAAGAAGATGATTAGGTTGGCATTTTGAGACTAGGCTAGTGATGTAGTGATTAAAAACACATCATTTATGTACATCATAAAAATGCAAGTAGCATCCATGTGTATCACTAACATAATGAAGTGATGTGTTTAAATGATGTGTTTTTAATTGTGTATTAATAAAAATTATCTATTTGACTATTACAAACTGTGTTTATGCTGTCTAAGCCAGTACCGAGATAGTCCTTTTGTTCTCTTTTTGGGTGACCGGCTGGGGACCGATCTCTCAGCTTCGTAAATCATCCAGACAGATATGTCTTTTAGTAAGTTAGTAATGTGTGAGGAGACTGATGGAGTGAGTTGAGGGGTGGAGAGATAGATTTGGGTGTCGTCAGCGTAGAAATGATATTGAGGCTGATCCAGCCAGAGAAGAGGTGTAGACCTGCTGGTGTTGGTCCACTGTGTTTTATCAAGTCCAAAGTCAGCGCGGCCCTCTAGCAGGAAATTCTAGAGCACTTCCTGCTTCCCTCTGCTGACCAGCTTTATGGAGATGCTGATTTCATTTGAGATGCTGATTTCATTTTCCAGCAGGACTTGGCATCGGCCCTGTTGTGGAAATTTTTATTAATGTATGTTGTCAGATGTCCCCCAGTGTAATGCGCTCATGTGAGCATATTCGCACATACAGACGTTGGTGGAAGACCATTGGCTGCGGAAACCTTCCCGTGGACACGGCAGATCAGTTTGCTCTTGTAAGGATGTTTGTTTATGCCTCATCAAGGGACTGGCACTGTCACTCCATGGCGACCGCATCTAAACTCCTAAGTAAGCAGATCTGTGTACATGGGAACCATAGCATGACCATACAAAATTATGGCCCACTGAGCCATGATAGAGTATGGCTTGCGTCATTGGTAGCAGTGGGAATGTGCACACGAACGTGTTCAGAGCCATGTAAGTAGTGTTCAAATTGTGAGACACTCTGTATCTCACAAAGCCGCGTGGCCCTGCACATTAGACATGGGCATTTGTTTTTGTCCGAATTTCGAGTATTTCCGCTATAGTTTTAACAAACGATAACAAACATGCAGAATCCGAAAACCGAAAGATCCGACATAAACAAATGTTTGTTTCGTTGTAACAACAGTTCGATATAGATAGGAGATTCAACATGATGCTGACAGTAGCGATCTGTGTCCATCGAACCTGTGGTCGAATGTGCCTAACCTTAGCTTGATGTGGAAATGTGAGGCCTATGTTTTTTAACCTTCAATGATAATCAACACTATTAAATGGACATGCAATATGACTTAAACAGTGTGTCAGGAAATTGCCTGGACATTCTGAGAACAGCTGACATCATAAAACAGCTCTGGTTTAAGCTCTGTTTATAGTGTCAGTTATACCACCTGGTTTATAGATGTACTGTCCCTTGCCTGGAGGGAATCACTTGGGGGTTGTGAGGCTGACTGGGAGTAGTAATATTACCAAACTTGTTTTACCTAAATGGGGTTGGGCAGACAGGGGTTTATAACATGTAAAGACCTCCAGTTGGCCAAGTGTGGCCACCTGGCTTATGTGCAACCCCCACCCTTGAAGGAATGTGGCAATGCCTTATCATATGAAAGGGGGGGTGAGGAGGGGTGGGGTTTTACAAGTGTGTGTATATACCAGAATACAGACCCCTGGCTCAGTCTATTTGGTTCGCAATATAAGAAGCATGAGGACATGTAAGGTTTCTCTGTAAATGTATCTCTTTCACTGTTCTTAGTGTGTGACTTCATCTTTTCTGTAACTTTTCCTATCCTACAATTTGTCCTGATATACTGATAGCACTTGAATGTCCTTTATAACAATATTACAAGTTTCTTTTCTGTACAATAGTAATTTTGAATAAATTAGATTGTTATCCTTTTCGCACAGTTATTATTCGTTCTTAAATGCATTGGTTATAGCTGCAGCCGCATGGGTCGGTTCTTATATAGACAAGGAGTCAGGTGAAGGCGTTGCATCTTCACCTGACTGAAATTACCAGACTAGACCTCTATAAAAAAAATGGTTCTTTGAGCAGGGGGATCGCAACAGGCGTTTACTGGCTTTGTTGGCCCATCATGATCATCCTCTCACACTGATTCCTGAAATCCACACCCATACTGGTGTTCATGTTTTCTTACCATGTGAGGTCCTGGAAGCCTTACGCCAGTTTTACAGTAACCTCTATGCCCCAGCACTCCCCCTGACTTTAGCTCCCAGGACCTTTTTGATTTGCTAGACCCTTTGGCCCTGGAATGGATGTCGGAGCATGAGATGTTGGTCCTATCATTCCTGAGGAAGTTACCACCAGTATACAATCATTCCCTCTTGGAAAGGCCCCAGGGCTGGTTGACCTGCCCATCAAATTCTATAAGACCCACAGTGAGCTACTTGTCCCTACACTG
Organism: Lithobates clamitans; assembly: GCA_037952925.1. Lineage (NCBI taxonomy): Eukaryota > Metazoa > Chordata > Amphibia > Anura > Ranidae > Lithobates > Lithobates clamitans. The sequence goes on from JBBGZY010000140.1 coordinate 17,303,294, forward strand.
GCCTCCCTCTATACTAGTTGTCTTGAGACGGGGACTCTCCTCGCCTCCCTGTACCATGCGCATGTAGTGTTCATACAGTGCCCATACACAAACTAGATGGGAACCCCTCCTGTGCCTCATATAGGCCTATTGCCTTGCTAAACATGGATTTTAAAATCTTAACAAAATTCACGCCACACCTACACTTTCTGTTGTCTACCTTTTATTAACTCTGATCAGATGGGGTTTATGTCTCGTAAGGCTACCAACATAATTATAGGTAGGTTATTTACTAACATACAATCCCAGCATACTAACATAAGTACAAGAGTGGTGGCCTCCCTTGACATTGAAAAGGCCTTTGACACTATTGAGTGGCCCTTTTTTGTGGTAGGTCCTCTGCAGGATGGAATTCCCCCTGGTGTTCATTAATTGGTTAAAACTGCTTTATAGTAATCCCTCCTCCTCCATTAGACTGAGTGCTGGTTTGTCATCCTCCTTTTCTCTGGCCAGAGGTACTCGGCAGGGCTGCCCTCTCTCTCTCCATCCTTGTTTGCTATAGCCATCAAACCCATAGCGGAGGCCCTGTATACTTCCCTGCATATTAAAGGTTTACACATTGACTGGCTGGAGGAGAGGATAGCCCTGTATGTAGGCAGTAGTCACAATCTATGCAATTTAGTCTCCATTCCTCTTCTTCCCAACGCCTGCCTCCCCCTCTCCTGTGCCCTCTGGAATGCCCGCTCTGTCTGCAACAAACTCACCACTGTTCATGACCTCTTTGTCACTAATTCCTTTAATCTACTTGCTGTCACTGAAACCTGGCTCCACGAATTTGACAACCCTTCTCCTGCTTCCCTCTCCCAGGGTGGCCTTCACTGGACTCACTTCCCTAGGCCTAATGGACGCAAGGGAGGTGGAGTGGGATTCCTCCTATCGCCCCAGAGCACCTTCCAGGTTCTTCACTTTCCTCCCTCTCATCATTTGAAGCTCACTATATACATCTATTCTCTGCAACTTCCCTAAGAATTGCTGTGATCTACCGGCCCCCTGGACCATTATCGACTTTTCTTGATGAGTTTTCTTACTGGCTACCCTACTTCCTCTCTTTGGAAATTCCCACAATCCTTCTCTGTGATTTCAACATCCCTGCTAATACAAACACTCCTGCTACTTCTAAACTTCTTAATCTAACCTCTAACCTCTTCATTTGACCTGAAGCAATGGGTACAGGCTTCTACTCACTCTGATGGCAACACCCTTGACTTTGTATTCTCCTACCCATGCAACTTCTCAAACAATCCTTTTCCTCTCTCCGACCACCACCTTATTCGTTTCTCTCTCCCTCTGTCTTCCATCACCTTTCCCTCCAATCGCCTAACCATCACCTGCAGAAACTTTCGCAATTTCAACTCTTCTCTCCTCTATTCTGCTACTGACCACCTCTATGACAAAATCTCTCCCCTGTCTTGCCCCAACCAAGCCACTTCCATCTACAATAAATCCCTGTCCTCCACCCTAGACAAGCTCGTTCCCCTCACTACACGCAGAGTCAGACCCCTACAACCCTGGCAAACAGATGACACTAAAATTCTCAAAAAACGTAGTTGCGCACTTGAGTGTTTGTGGCACAAGACTAAGTCTCTCAAAGACTTCACCCAATACAAGTCTGCCCTCCAAAAATACTATTCTTTCCTCCACACTGCCAAGCAGACCTATTTTACAACTCTTATTAACACCTTCTCATCCAGTCCCCGTAAACTCTTCTCTACCTTCAACTCTCTACTTCATCCTCCACTGCCTCCACCCACTGACTCACCCACTGCCCAGGAGATTGCTAATCACTTCAAAAACAAGATTGATACAATCCGTGATGAAATCTCCAATCTACAGGTATCTCCCCCAGTTAAGACCCCATGTCAAAAGGTACAACTGACACTCACCTTATTCAAATATGCTACTACAGACGAAGTTGCTAAACTCCTTTTTAACACCCACCTAACCACCTGTCCCCTGGACTCCACAGAAACTGCTTTTTTAAAACTCTAGAATGACCTACTAACTGCAAAAACCAATGGACAATTTTCTGTACTCCTACTTCTGGACCCTTCAGCTGCCTTTGACACGGTTGACCACCCCCTCCTCCTCAAAAAACTTTACTCCCTCGGTCTCCGTGACAGTGCTCTTCAGTGGCTCTCATCCTACCTATCCCAACAAACCTTCAGTGTCACTTACAATTCTACTTCCTCCACTCCTCTTCCCTTCTCCGTCGGGGTCCCCCAAGGTTCTGTTCTTGGACCTCTTTTATTTTCAATCTACACCTCTTCCGTGGGTCAGCTGATAGCCTCTCATGGCTTTCAGTATCATTTCTACGCTGACGACACACAAATCTATCTCTCCACCCCTCAACTCACTCCATCAGTCTCCTCAGACATCACTAACTTACTAACAGACATATCTGTATGGATGTCACACCACTTCCTCAAACTCAACATGTCCAAAACCGAGCTTATAATATTTCCTCCCCCACGTGCCTCTTCCCCTGACTTCTCTGTCAAGAGCAATGGCACAACCATCCACCCATCCCCACTTCAGCATACTAGGTGTTATCCTGGACTCTGAACTCTCCTTTCGGTCCCACATCCAATCACTTTCCAAAGATAATAATAATAATAGATGATATGCTCCTATTTCTTAATGATGTCGGCCTTTCCTTACAAGGTGCCCTTCAGGTTCTAAACTTTTTCTACTTTATTTCTGACCTGAAGGTCAATTGGACCAAATCTCTTTTGTTTCCTAGAGATCCTGCCGCCCAAGCATCTGCCCCTTCTAACCTTTAACTACAGTGGGTTGACCACTTTATATAGCTTGGGGTGATAATTTCCTGCCAGGCCTCAGATTTCCCGGCTCTTGATCTCTGCCCAGTACTGCAAGAAGTTAAAGTCCGGCTGAACACATGGTAGTCATTACTGTTGTCCTTTCTTGGGATAAACCTTATTAAAATAAAAACGATTCCTAAACTTACCTACCTATTCTGGCATTCCCCCTGTTGGCTACCCAAATCTTTCTTTACGCGCCTTGACCAAATATTTTCCTTTTTTTGGGGGCCCCCAATCCCCTAGATATAAGTTATCTACTTTGATGTGACCGACTTTGCAGGGGGGCCTGGCCTTCCCAGACCACCACAAATATTATCTGGCTGCACATCTAGTTTCCGCTGTCTGGTGGTTGAACCCTACCACTTTTTTGAGGCTGCAGGGGTCCATTCCTTGGAAGCCCTTAAGTTTCTCTTATTTAGTTGACCTTGGAGGACGTTCTTCAAACTAAATGTGTTGAGAAATCCATGTTCTATTTATATTCTCATCTTTTATTAGTGTCTTTACCGGCTCTGGATGGGCTTCAAACCTGGTGGCAGTGGGACATACCTGACCTAGACGCTGATGACTGGGATGACATTTGGGATGACATTTGTTATTTTCCCTTTCGGTTACTGGTTTCTCTATGTGACAGGCTGATACAAATTTAAAATTACACATAGAGCCTATTTTACTCCCTACAGGTTACATAAAATGCAGTCCTCTCACTTGCTGGAATGTTGGCATTGCAGGGATCCCTTAGGAGATTTTTTCCATATTTTCTGGGCTTGTCCTGCTGTTCCTGGGCTCTGGATGGAGGTACTAGCTATCATAAATACATTTATATCTGTCCCTTTGCAATCATATAATTCCCACCTTGGCTAAATGTACTCTGTCCAGCCTTCTTCTCTTTTATGCCAGGAACACTGTAGTGATACACTGGATAAAACCCTCTGCTCCCTCATTCACCCTTTGGAAACAGCTGGTGAACAATAATTTGCCTCTGTATAAAGATGCCTTTGCTAATAGAGGCTGCCCTAAGAAGTATGATAGGGTCTGGTCCAAATGGTTGGCTGATAACTTTACAGCCTCTGAAATGAATGTCTAATGAAGTGACCTGCCTAGCTTTTATGACATATGTATGTATTAGAAGTGGGGACATGCCCCTCTCCTTTCTATTGGTATACTATTCCCCGTATTGATGTATAGCTACAAAACCATGTTTGCAGATGCCACACCATTCTCTGTTGCTCAAGTGTAACCCTGTGTGTAGTTTTGTTTGGACTGCATACCTCCCATCTGCTGCTGCCCCTGCATGGGATTTCACCACTGTGATTGATATTTTTTGTGTTGTGTTGTGTTGTGTTGTTTTTGTTTGCCTGTTTAACACTTGATAAACAGATTTATATATAAAAAAATATATTACCAGGTTATGGAAAACCTCAGAAAACCCCTCCATTTCTGGTACTGTTGCTGATCTGTACTTTCAATCTGAAATGGAAAAAATGGTTGCTAGAAAGAATATACAGCTAGAAAAGTATGTAACTAAGTAGTCGTAATGTCTGAAGCATCTGAAATATAAAGTGTGAACTGGTTATTACTCATCCTTTGAAATTATTTATTATTGTTGATGACCTGCACCTCTACCCCCCTTCCAATACCTCATTCCATGTATCAGAATTAGGGTTAACAACATGCTGTCAACCTCCTTCACCCTAATTAGAAGTATGAGGCAGAAGTGCCCTTCATCCCTCCTGCTATTTGCAGGAGCCATTCGAATTAGGGTTAACAACATGCTGTCAACCTTCTTTACCCTAATTAGAATTGTGAGGCAGAATTTTCCTTCATCCCTCCTGCTATATGCAGGAGCCATTAGAATTAGGGTTAACAACATGCTGTCAACCCTACTTCACCCTAATTAGAAGTATGAGGCAGAAGTGCCCTTCATCCCTCCTCCTATTTGCAGGAGGAGCCATTAGAATGGCTAGCATAATTGTAGGATTCAGCCAGCAGAATGGGGAAGATAAGATAGCTCTTTAAGTGGTTGATGTGCTACCATTTTTAGAGGATACAGAGGACTCCCTGAGTGCGACCATGCCCATTTATCTATCTTTGAGAAGTTCTCAGGCTTTTCAATTAACTGGAACAAATCAGTTTTTCTGACTGTCCGCCACCTACCATCTACCTCCTTGTGCTAGAAAAATAAGGATAGTTTATGATATAGCCACAGATTTACAGGACTACCTTAATACCTTGCTCCTCCTGAATAATTCAAAACCAAATGGAAACATTGGTGTAAATTATCATTGACAGTCGTAGGAAGGGTTCATTTGATACTCTTGTACCTGCTATACAACATAACAAAATTTTCAGACAGCCGAACTCATTTTTAGGTACATTATACTAAAATGGAAGAGGGCTAGCATTAATGTCAAAACTCTCCAATCATCAAAAGCAGTTCCTAATGTCAAACTCTACTTCCTCACATCCCAGCTGCAACACAACGATGGGGCACCATCTGCAACCAAAAAGTGACCTCTAGCATCTTGCCACAATACCCTCTCACCTTTTTTGGGAGCTGGCCAGTTCCAGAAGGGATCCTTGTTTCCAAATCTTTCATTGTAACAGAGTATGGACAGCAATGAAAACAATCATACATTCGTACACTGCATTTTTGCATCTGTGGCATTATTTAACCATGAGAGATAGCACGTGGCTAGCTTGACCACCCCACACTAAGTATTCCATGGCAACAATATTAAAACATTTCAGACCATGCAAGAGGAATTTTCTTTTCCACTACATACTTTCCACTAATATTTATGCAATTTATGAGACATGCTATACAGTCCAAAATGTGCAGCATGCCTCTTTCCTACTTTTCCTTTACTGAACTGATAACTATGATAGCATGGACAGATGTGAATAGGAGAGGTCTGATTGCATAGAAACTATAATACCCCTCTCTCTGCAAGTCATACAGCAAATAGAGAAGCAAAATGGCAGGAATATGTAGATACCCTCACAGCTAAGGAATAGTCTGTGGCTCTTGAATACATACCCCTCACCTCAGTGTCTCCAACACAAAACTCACTCAACTATGTATTGTCTATATCATACCTCACAGAAAAGATTTATTTGGAAGCACCTCTCTTCCACTGCTTGTACTAAAATGTGGAGATGTCTAAACCTCTTTTGGTAGTGGGAATCAGTATTTCAATTGAATGATTACATTTTCATATTAACCCTATTGATAAACGTATGCAAAGTAATTCTTGGTATCCTACCAGATAATATAGACCTAGATTGGCATTCCTGATTGCACTCCTTTAAATGAGATGGCTGCAGGTGTGCTTTGTGGCATTTGACAAAAAAAGTCTCTCCTGGTGAAAGATGGACTGATGCTAATCCAATGCTATTATGTTTTAGCGAGCCAAATGCACATTTTTGGAATGGACTTTTTTTTTCAGATCCTGCAATTCTTTAGTTTTGTTTATTGTTAGCAATACGATATACAGTATGAGCCAGCACACTACAGACATAGGGACATGTGTTCTAATAGTGAAAGTACTCTACTGTTGGGAGATTCTAATTGTCCTGATCTCTAGGGTTGAGTTAAATGTGCCTGGGTTTCTTTTGCTGTAGGTTAGCCAAACTGTGGTGAAGTTCTGGACTGTAATCCAAACCCCAATGAAGTCAATGGGTTCCAGTCCTTAAAATAAGTTCTGACTATTTCCAAGCCCAATAGTAGGGATGAGCCAAACACCCCCCCGGTTCGGATGGCACCAGAACATGTGAACAGGCAAAATTGGTGCGAACCTTAAAGTTATTGGGACGCAAATGTGAAACATCAAAAGTGTTCATTTTAAAGGCTTATATGCAAGTTATTGCCATGAAAAGTATCCAGGGGACATGTATCAATGCAAAAAAAAGTTATTAAAACTGACGTTTTTTCAGGAGCAGTGATTTTAATAATGCTTAAAGTGAAACAATAAAAATGAAATATTCTTTTAAAATATCGCACCTGGGGGTCCCCTTAAGCTGGCCATACACCTATAGATTATCTGCAGATTTTCTATGGTTAGATGGAAAAAGTGCAACAGATTTCTCCATGTTTGCTAAACTGTGTGGATGGAGGAATCTCCCACTGGGCCAAGGTTCAGTATCTTGCTAGTCAGCCCCGCTGCCTCTCAACCTAAACAATGCCTGCACCCAATCAGAATGTTCAGGTATTGTGGGAGCCAGCGGGGCTGACTAGCAAGATATGGAAGCTTGGGCCAGTGGGAAATTCTTCCAGCCACACAGTTCAGCGTAGATGGAGGAATCTGTTCCACTTTTTCCATCTGACCATAGAAAATCTGCAGATAATCTATAGGTGTATGGCCAGTCTTAGTCTGCCTGTAAAGTGGCGCATCTTTCTGATGTGTTTTACTGTGCCACAGCAAAATTAAATTTCTAAAGGAAAAAATGTCATTTAAAATTGCCCCCCACCCCCGAGTCCATACCAGGCCCTTCGGCCCATTGCTTTATTAAAAAAGAAAAAAAAAAAAAAAAAAAAGGAGTGTCCCGCGACATCCATTCATGTTCAATCACGGCACAGACGGATCGGAAAAATAGAAAACAAATATGAAAATACTCCACGTCCATGGGAGGCGTCCCACCAACTGTCACCCAGTGACGTAACCGAGTGACCCCGTCCCTTCTGACGTCATGTGCCATCAGAGAGGGGAGTGAGTCATCTGGTTACGTCAGCGGTGGCCCTACCCCTGCCTCTATAACAGCTATCACAGCAAAAAGACAGAAGTTGGGGGGACGGCGGAGTATTTTCGGTGCCGTGATTGAAGATGGATGAATATGGAATGGATATTTTCTTTTTTAATAAAGGAATTGTCAAAAAATGCTTATTGTGGCTTTTAATTTTTGACACAGTTTTTGGTGAATGGGTAGGGGTACAATGTACCCCATACCCATTCACATGGGAGGGCCGGGATATGGGGGCCCCCTTGTTAAAGGGGGCTTCCAGATTCCAATAAGCCCCCCCGCAGACCCCCACAACCATTGGCCAGGATTGTGGGGAGGAGGTCCTTGTCCCCATCAACATGGGGACAAAGTACTTTGAAGGGGATCCCATTGAGGTAGACGTGACATTAGTGACATTATCACAAGCCTTTAACAACATGTTCTGTCAAGATGGACTCTGCACAGGCCCATTTTTTTGCTGAGGAATTTTGCAAACTGACACGGCAAGTCCAGGAGCTGTTTGTCATGTAAACACACCTCCAGCAGTAACGCAAGAGCCAGAGCCTAAAGTTAGCCCGCCTGACCGTTTTTCTGATGACCCCATGTGTTTTTTAACTTTATAAATAGTTGTATGCTATACTTTAAGCTCAAACAACACTCCTCTGGTTCTGAAGCACAGCGGGTCAATCTGATTATTACATGGTTGCAGGGGGATCCCCAGTCTTGGGCTTTTAGTCTCTCTGTAGATGACCCAGCCAGAGGGTCAGTTGAAGAATTTTTCAAGGCCCTGGGTTTACTCTGTGATGATCCTGATCCGCCCACTCAGCAGAAGCTAATCTTAGGTCATTACGTCAGGGTAAACGCACAGCTGAGCAATACTGTTCTGATTTCCGCCGCTGGGCACCTGACTCAGGGTGGAATGACCCTGCTCTAAGAAGTCGATTCAGGTTAGGCTTATCTGATTCCACCAAGGACTCCTTAGTTCACTACCCTGAACCAAAGTCATTGAATGAAGCCATGCAAGTAACCAGAGAGGTTTGTTCCTTTGCCCCCTAGTACGCTGCCCACCTTTTCTTCTTTTCCCGAGTCCTCTCAGCCCCTTTAGGAGGATAAGCCTGTGCAAACTGGCGCATTTATCCTCTGGGGAAAAGGCTAGAAGGGGATCTCAGGGTCTTTGCTTATATTATGGCAACCACGGCCACTTTGTCGCTAGCTGTCCTAATAAGCCGAGAAATGCCAAGAGTCTAGTGTGGGTGGGGTCTTCTTCCATAGATCATACTGTGTCTGTTTCCCTCAGAGATGGCTTATTTGTTATATATATATATTATATACACACACACACATACTGTATTCAGTTTAGCTAAATCCGTTCCTGTTATTCTCTTTCTTCTGACAGGCAGGCGGGTGTTTTTACAATATTTACAGCTACTTGAAGAAAATTGCTGGTGTTCTTCTGATCCTATTAGTGCCACAGGCAGGCAGCTACAGTATTTACAGTTAGTGTAGTGTGTCCTCTGCACAGTGTGTACCTAAAGCTACTTGAAGACAATTTGCTGTTGTTCTGATTCTATTAATACGGCAGTCAGCTGCAGTATGTACAGTTAGTGTACTGTGTCCTCTGCACAGTGTGCACCTAAAGCTACCTGAAGACAATTGGTGGTGTTCTTCTGATCCTATTAGTACCACTGGCAGGCAGCTGCAGTATTTACAGTTAGTATACTGTGTCCTCTGCACAGTGTGCACCTAAAGACAATTGCTGTTGTTCTGATCCTATTAACACCACAGGCACGCAGCTGCAGTATTTACAGTTAGTGTACTGTGTCCTCTGCACAGTGTGTACCTAAAGCTACCTGAACAAAATTAGTGGTGTTCTTCTGATCCTATTAGTAACACAGGCAAGCAGCTGCAGTATTTACAGTTAGTGTACTGCGTCCTCAGCACAGTGTGCACCTAAAGCTACCTGAAGACAATTGCTGTTGTTCTGATCCTATTAATACCACAGGCAAGCAGCTGCAGTATTTACAGTTAGTGTACTGTGTCCTCTGCACAGTGTGCACCTAAAGCTACCTGAAGACAATTGCTGTTGTTCTGAGCCTATTAGTACCACAGACAGGCAGCTGCAGTATTTATAGTTAGTGTAGTGCGTCCTAAGCACAGTGTGCACCTAAAGCTACCTGAAGAAAATTGGTGGTGTTCTTCTGATCCTATTAGTACCACAGGCAGGCAGTTGCAGTATTTACAGTTATGCCGCGTACACACGAGTGGACTTTACGGCAGACTTTGTCCTGCGGACTTTTCAATGGACTTTACGACGGACTTTCCGAATGAACGGACTTGCCTACACACGATCAACCAAAGTCCGACGGATTCTTGATGTGATGACGTAAGACCAGACTAAAACAAGGAAGTTCATAGCCAGTAGCCAATAGCTGCCCTAGCGTCGGTTTTTGTCTGTCGGAATAGCATACAGACGAGCGGACTTTTTGACTGGACTCGAGTCCATCGAAAAGATTTGAAAAATGTTTCATTTCTAGGTCCGTCGAACTTTTCATGAAAAAAAGTCTGCGGGAGCCCACACACGATCCAATTGTCCGGACTCCGGTCCGCCGAACCAAGTATGCCGTAAAGTCCGGTCGTGTGTACGCGGCATTAGTGTACTGTATCCTCTGGACAGTGTGCACCTAAAGCTACCTGAAGACAATTGCTGGTGTTCTCATACTAATAATACTACAGGCAGGCAGTTGATTCTGCTAGCTGCAGTATCAATATATATATACATCTCAGCTTTGTGCAGCCACATCACACTGCAGGCCATTAGTATATCTGGAAGGCCAACAAGGAGAGGCAGACAGTCACAAGCCAATAAAAGAGGGCAAGCAGGCTCTGTGTCTAGAGGCAACAGTGCTGGTCGTGGAGACGGTGCATCCTCATCAGCACGTGGCCGTGGGACACGCTTGTCCTTTTTTTCGGCAGCTGGCTGTGTTGAGCCGCAACATGCCAAAGACTTGGTAGAGTGGATGACCAAGCTGTCCTCATCCTCCTCATCCTCTCTCACCCAGGCTCAGGGTACTTTGTCTGGCAAAGCAGCTGCCAATGCGGCCTCTTCCCTCGGCTTAATGGCATCAGTCACTCCTTCCCTAGCCCCACCAAGTCCTCCTGAGGAGTCCCCCAAACTGTTTGACCACAGTGTTGGGTACATGCTCCAGGAGGATGCCCAGTGTTTTGAAGACTCTGATGATGGTACCCAGCTAGATGAAGGCAGTAATGTGAGCTCAGAGAGAGGGGGTGCCCAAGAAGGACAGCAATCTGGCAGTCATGTTCCCCCAGCTGCAGCATACTGCCAGCTTTGCTCCAGTGATGAGGAGGGAAGGGATGATGAGGAAGTCACTGACTCCATGTGGGTGCCTAATAGGAGAGGAGGAGGAGGAGGCACATCCCCAACGAGGCAGGATGCCCTCCAGGGGCCACCTTAAGGGCAGCACACCGACTGCATCACACAGCAGAGCTCCGCATGTGCAGGGCGCTGCTGTCTCTGTGCATTATTCCAAAAGTTCTTTGGTGTGGACCTTTTTTGAGACAAATGCATCAGATCCCACCACTGCTATTTGCAACACATTTTCAAGTGTATCTCGCATGGCCAAAACAACCACCAAAAATCACCCGCTTGGGCACCACATGCTTGACCAGACATATGTCGACCTGCCATGCAGTTCTTCGGCAAGCGTACCTAAAAGACCCACACCAAAGAACAAAGCGGACCTCTCCTTGCTCCTCATCAGCTGGGATCTCCAACCCCACCATACCTTCAGTCCTCTCTGAAACCTGCACTGAGAGGAATGATGGTATAGAATTGGGTGTGTCACATCCAAGTACTTGGGGGCAATCTGCTATTGGTACACCGACGTCAGATTGTACCAGGCAAATTTCCCTGCCCCAGCTGCTTCACTGCGGAAAGAAGTTCGCACCCAGCCATCCACATGCCCAGTGGTTGAATGCTAGCTTGGCTAAATTCCTAGCACTTCAACTGCTGCCTTTTCAGTTTGTAGACTCTGCCCCCTTCCGTGAGTTTGTGGAATGTGTGGTTCCTCAGTGGCAGGTTCCCAAACGCCACTTTTTCTCACGGAAGGCAATTCCGGCTCTCTACCGGTGTCAGGAAAGGTCCCCTCCGCTGGTAATATCGATCATTTGGCGTGCAGTACTGAGGAAAACCAGCAGGTGTATCCTGTCAGTTTGGAGCTGTCAGAAGAGCTTTTCCCTGCTGGTATTTTGTCACCTTTGGGCTGCAGTACTGTCGTCCACCAGTGGAGGGATCCTGGCAGTATGGAGCAGGTATTCTCCTCTGCAGACAGGTGTCACCTGACTTATTAGCAGCTACAGTATAAATACCCGGCAGGTTCACACTCATCTTACCTTGGTATTGTCCTTGAGCCCTGACATGCAGCCTGCATCCTGTTTACCTGATTCCTGAAACCTGATTCCTAGAGGCTGTTGATCCTGTTCCCTGTCTGTTTCCTTGCTCTGGACCCTGAGCCTTGTATCTGACCCGTCCCTCCTGTGATCCATCCATCCTCTCTTGTCCTGTTTGTTTCCCTTCCCCAGCTGCTGACCTTCCGTTGATGACCCTGGCCTGGCTCTGTTTATGATCTCGGTATTACTTGTATATATTCTGTTATTATTATTATTTGTGACGTCCCAGTGCTTGCCACCCAGTCTGACGTCCCAGTGCTTGCTACCCAGTCTGACGTCTCAGTGCTTGCAACCCAGTCTGACGTCCCAGTGCTTGCAACCCAGTCTGACATCCCAGTGCTTGCAACCCAGTCTGATGTCCCAGTGCTTGCAACCCAGTCTGGTGTCCCAGTGCTTGCAACCCAGTTTGACGTCCCAGTGCTTGCAACCCAGTCCGATGTCCCAGTGCCTGTTATCCAGTCCGATGTCCTGATGTCCGCTTTCCAGCCTGATGTCCTGGTACCCGCCTTCCAGCCGGAGGGGCCAGTGTTCCAGCCAGAGGGGCCAGTGTTCCAGCCGGAGGGGCCAGTGTTCCAGCCGGAGGGGCCAGTGTTCCAGCCGGAGGGGCCAGTGTTCCAGCCAGAGGGGCCAGTGTTCCAGCCAGAGGGGCCAGTGTTCCAGCCAGAGGTGTTCCAGCCGGAGGGGCCAGTGTTCCAGCCGGAGGTGTTCCAGCCTGAGGTGCCAGTGTTCCAGCCAGAAGTGCCAGTGTTCCAGCCGGAGGTGCCAGTGCCTACTTTCCAGCCTGATGTGCCCACTTTCCAGCCTGATGAGCCCGCTTTCCAGCCTGATGAGCCCGCTTTCCAGCCTGATGAGCCCGACAGAATACCAAGGCCATCCCTGACCAGAAGTGGCTGGACAGAGGAACCATCTTGGTTCTGCTGGCTTTGCTTGAATGAATCCCAATGTGATCCCATATTATGCTCTGCTGGCGTCAGAAAGTGGCGAGTATCTCCCCCAGTCACTAAAAGAGTGGACGAATGACCAGCTAATTGAGCTCATCTGTTTGGCTCACTCCCTGGTTGACCAGGGCTGTATGTTATTTGGGGATGTGCAGCCTTTGATCCAAATATGTGCTGAGCTAGCCCTGTCCTGTGTTCCTAAGACCAGTGATGTTTTTTTTCCCCCTTTCAGGGCTGATCAGGTGGAGTCTCTGGTGTGGTTGTTAGAAGATGATTCTACATGCTTTTTTGAGCACTATTCCATCTGTTCTCAGCAGAAGCTTTTGGAGTGTATTCACTCAGTATAGACCCTTGTTAGACAGGCATCATGTGATCCATCCTTTGTCCAACCCATACTCTCAGCATTGTCTGATATGTTACAACCAGCCCCAAACAATCCACAACAAGCCACCTCTGCCATCAGACACCTACCTGCCCACAAGTCTGTCTCCCCATCACCCACGCCAAACTCAGTTGCAGCTCAGTATACATTGCTCCCAACCAGATACTCATATCCGATCTCTGCTCCCTGTACCTATCCTGCATTCAACCCACCTGTCTGACGTCCCAGTGCTTGCTACCCAGTCTGACGTCCCAGTGCTTGCTACCCAGTCTGACGTCCCAGTGCTTGCTACCCAGTCTGACGTCCCAGTGCTTGCTACCCAGTCTGACGTCCCAGTGCTTGCTACCCAGTCTGATGTCTCAGTGCTTGCAACCCAGTCTGACGTCCCAGTGCTTGCAACCCAGTCCGACGTCCCAGTGCTTGCAACCCAGTCCGATGTCCCAGTGCCTGTTATCCAGTCCGATGTCCTGATGTCCGCTTTCCAGCCTGATGTCCTGGTACCCACCTTCCAGCCTGAGGGGCCAGTGTTCCAGCCGGAGGGGCCAGTGTTTCAGCCGGAGGGGCCAGTGTTTCAGCCGGAGGGGCCAGTGTTCTAGCCGGAGGGGCCAGTGTTCTAGCCGGAGGGGCCAGTGTTCCAGCCAGAGGGGCTAGTGTTCCAGCCAGAGGGGCCAGTGTTCCAGCCAGAGGGGCCAGTGTTCCAGCCAGAGGTGTTCCAGCCGGAGGGGCCAGTGTTCCAGCCAGAGGTGTTCCAGCCTGAGGTGCCAGTGTTCCAGCCAGAGGTGCCAGTGTTCCAGCTGGAGGTGCCAGTGTTCCAGCCGGAGGTGCCAGTGCCTACTTTCCAGCCTGATGTGTCCACTTTACAGCCTGATGAGCCCGCTTTCCAGCCTGATGAGCCCGCTTTCCAGCCTGATGAGCCCGCTTTCCAGCCTGATGTGCCCGCTTTCCAGTCTGATATCTCATTGCCCACTGCTCAGCTCGACGACCTGGAACCTGCTGCCCAGCCTGATGTGTTCCTGTCTGCTGCCCAGCCTGATGTGTTCCTGTCTGCTGCCCAGCCTGATGTGTTCCTGTCTGCTGCCCAGCCTGGTGCGTTCCTGTCTGCTGCCCAGCCTGGTGCGTTCCTGTCTACTGCCCAGCCTGATGTGTTCCTGTCCGCTGCCCAGCCTGGGGTGTTCCTGTCCGCTGCCCAGCCTGATGTGTTCCTGTCTGCTGCCCAGCCTGATGTGTTCCTGTCTGCTGCCCAGCCTGGTGCGTTCCTGTCTGCTGCCCAGCCTGGTGTGTTCCTGTCTACTGCCCAGCCTGATGTGTTCCTGTCCGCTGCCCAGCCTGGGGTGTTCCTGTCTGCTGCCCAGCCTGATGTGTTCCTGTCTGCTACCCAGCCTGACGTGCCACTGCCCACTGCCCAGCTTGAGGTGCCCGCTGCCCAGCTTGAGGTGCCCACTGCCCGGCTGGACACCATGGACTTTCCCCAGCAATGGCTAGTTCGAGCATCCGAAGGTCGCTGCTTCGAGGGGGTGTACTGTCAGGAAAGGTCCCCTCCACTGGTAATATTGATCATTTGGTTTGCAGTACTGAGGTCCACCAGCTAAAGTGTCTCCCGGCAGTTTGGAGCTGTCAGAAGAGCTTTTCCCTGCTGGTATTTTGTCACCTTTGGGTCGCAGGACTGGCGTCCACCAGCGGAGAGTTCCTGGCAGTATGGAGCAGGTATTCCCCTCTGCAGACAGGTGTCACCTGACTTTAATTAGCAGCTGCAGTATAAATACCCGGCAGGTGCACACTCATCTTGTCTTGGTATTGTCCTTGAGCCCTGACATGCAGCCTGCATCCTGTTTACCCGATTCCTGATTCCTGAAACCTGATTCCTGTACCTGAGACCTGATTCCTGGAGCCTGTTGATCCTGTTACCTGTCTGTTTCCTTGCTCTGGACCCTGAGCCTTGCATCTGACCCATCCACCCTGTGATCCATCCATCCTCTTGTCCTGTTTGTTTCCTTTCCCCAGCTGCTGACCTCCCGTTGACGACCCTGGCCAGGCTCTGTTTATGATCTCGGTATTTCCCTTACTTGTGTATATTTGTTCTGTTATTATTATTATTTGTGAGGTTCTGTTTTGTGTTGGTTGTGGTGCACTGAGTGTTATTGGAGGTGGTTTAGTTATATTTATTCATTTATCCTTAATAAATCAATTATACTTTCACTTATACAAGTCTGGGTTTCCTCTGTTGCAATCCACACAGTTCTGGTCTTATCTGGTACATGACAACCGGAATGTGGAAGGAAATGTCTTGGCCTCGCTGGAGGGCGATCAGCGGTAAGGTGCATATTACCGCTGACTCATGGTCCAGCAGGCATGGACAGGGACGTTGCCCATCTTTCACCATGCACTGGGTGACTCTTCTGGCAGCTGGGAAGGATGCAGGACAGGGTGCATTAGTTTTGGAGGTTGTTCCGCCGCCACACCTCCAAAATTCTACTAGTGGTGTTTCTGCCACACCTCTCTCCTCCACCCCCTCTTAGTCCATGGCCTCTTCCTGTGCTGATTTGTCCTCGGAACCAGCGGTGCTCCATAGGCGTTCAAGGGGCTACACAAGCACGCAGGCAAAAAGATGCCATGCGGTGCTTGAGCTGGTGTGCTTTGGGGAAAGGAGCCACACTGGGGTAGAGATTCTGTCAGCTCTGCAGGGGCAGGTTCAGAGATGGTTGACACCACACCAGCTTAAGCCAGGTATGGTGGTTTGTGACAATGGCACAAACCTCTTCTCCGCCCTCTGACAGGGACAACTGACCCATGTGCCCTGTTTGGCTCACATCCTTAACTTGGTAGTTCAGCGGTTCTTGGGCAGGTACCTGGGCTTACAGGATGTCCTGAGGCAGGCCAGGAAAGTCTGTGTGCATTTCCGCAGGTCATATAATGCCAGTGCTCGGCTGGCTCACCTCCAAAAGGAATTTAACCTGCCAAGAACCGCCTAATCTGCGACATGCCCACCAGGTGGAACTCAACGTTGGCCATGCTGCAGTGGCTGCACATGCAGCAGAGGGCCATCAATCAGTACCTATGCGACTATGCCACCAGGACAGGGTCAGGGGACCTTGTTTTTTTTCCCCATGCCAGTGGGCCAGGATCAGGGATGCATGCACTGTCCTGTCACCATTTGAGGAGGCCACGAAGATAGTGAGCAGTGACAGTGCATGCATCAGTGACAATGTCCCTCTTGTCCACCTTTTGGAGCACATGCTGCGTGGTATAATGGAGAGGGCACTTGAGGCAGAACAGAGAGAGGAAGAGGAGGACTTCCTTAGCTCTCAAGGCCCCCTTTATCCAGACATTGTTCCTGCATGCCCGCCGATCACACAGGACGAGGAGGAGGATGAGGAGGAGGTTGAGGAGGATTGTGTCAGCATGAAGGTGGAGCCTGGCACTCAGCATCAGCAGCAGTCTTCAAGGGATCATTCACAGTCCGAAGAAACCCATGGACTTGTACATGGCTGGGAGGAGGTGACTGCGGATCATGTCGTTCTTAGTGACCCAGAGGACTCTGGACCGAATGCCTCAGCAAACCTACGCTGCATGGCCTCCCTGATCCTGCAAAGCCTGCGGAAGGATCCTTGTATTCGTGGCATCAAGGGGAGGGATGGTTACTGGCTGGCATCCCTCCTTAATCCACGTTACAAGGGTAAGGTTGCAGACCTTATCTTGCCGTCGCAGAGGGAGCAGAGGATGAAACTTCTTCGGGAGGCCTTGCAGAAAGGTTTGCACAACGCGTTTCCAGAGCCTGGGAGGTTACAATTTTCTGGTCTTCCTGGACAACGTGTTGCTGAGGCTTCGGTTAGTCACAGAATGAGCGGTGGAGAAGGTGGCCATCTGACCTTTGCGTTCAGACAATATATTTTAGTCCACAGCCCCAAGGTCTGATCAGTTCCAGCAATCATCGCCAGCATCTGATTCACATGGTGCAGGATTACCTAGGGGCAAGATCAGACTTGGGCACCTTTCCCACCGAAAATCCTCTGTGTTACTGGGTCTTGAGGATGGATCACTGGCCAGAGCTTGCACAATATGCAATTGAGCTACTGGCCTGTCCTGCATCCAGCGTTCTTTCGGAATGCTCATTCAGTGCTGCTGGAGGCTTTGTAACTGATCACAGGGTGCGCCTGTCCCCGAATCGGTCGATCGGCTGACCTTTTTAATTAATCAGTCTTGGATCACCAGCTACCAAGCACCTGATACTGATGTAACCGATTGATTTTTTTTTAAAATGTGAGATCCCTTCAAGACTGCCTATACTGATGCTGAGTGACTATCTTGTTATGCTGAGTGACAATCCTCTTCCTCCTCAATTTTCATGCTGATAGCTTGTAAGAACATTTTTGCTTCTGGGCACTGCTACCAGTGCCCAAGGCCAAATTTTCAGCCACTGTTGAACAAGGGCGTATAATTACAATTTTTGATGCAATACTTTGCAGCAGGGCTCATTCCTGAGCTCCAATTATAGCATCTGTGAGGGGTTGCAGTGTTGTGGCACCAGTGCCTAAGGCCCAATTTTTCTTCCCCTGTTCAACAGGGACATGTAATTACAATTCTTGATCTAATATTTCACAGCAGGGCCCATTCCTGCGCCCACCAAGAGTAACTGTGAGAGCTTACAGTGTTGTGACAACACCAACACCTCAGGCCCCAATTTCTGCAGGGTATATAGGGCAGGCCCCTACTTTCAAACATCCAACTTACAAATGATTCCTACTTGCAAACAGAAGGAGACAACAGGAAGTGAGATGAAATCTACCCCTAGGAAGGGAAATTCTCTCCTGTAAGAGTATATATGGGAAAACGTGTCTCCTCTTCACTGATGCTTTATCACCAATCCTTGTTTCACTTAAAACCCCAAATTTTCAAAAAATATTTGTCATTTGGACAGAAAGTGAGGTGAAATCTTCTGAAGAGGTGCAGACAGCAAAACAAATGTTACAGGGGTGATAACCCTTCCCTATGTTTTCCAAAAAGCTTAAAAATAGATTTTTTGGCTGGAGCTACACTTTAAAAATGTACCAGTTCAAAATTACAAACAGATTATATATATATGACAGCCAATATCTCTAAAGAGCAAGCATCTGACAATAATGTAAACAAAAATAATGTCCTGAAAAGTCAAATAAAATAAAGTGAACAAAAAATAATGTTTGTAAATCCCAGTGTGGAAATAAAAAGTCCCAAAGAACCAAGATGGTATCCAATAATAGGTGCAATGAAGCTCATCAGATAACACCAGGTGAAAAATCCACCACCAGAAGCAATATACGCTTACCAAAGGCAAGCTGCAAATCAGCTTGTAATGGAATTAGATGTCTGTTCGATGGAGGCGTCCTGATCCGACCTCACCGTGGGAGGGAGAAAAGCAGGAAGGCTCTGTCCAGTGGATAAGGACAATCAGCAAGGAGGACCCAAAAGGATGAAAAAAATTGATCCATTTAGTGTGAATCAGTTAACACAGATTTTATTTAAAAAAAGGTTTACACTTGCGTAAACAATGTAGATATAAGCATAAAACAAAAAGGTAAAATGGTAGCCGGCTGGCCTGCAGACACCCGTTCAAGACGAGATGACACCGATGACGTCAGCGCGTCAACCATCCGACGTATGTTTCGTCTTAGAAAGACGTCGTCTAGGGAACGGGCGACGCACTGACTGGGTGGTCCTAACCATGGTGGACGTGGTCGCGGTAATGGTTATGCTAATACTGGATCAATGCAGGTTCGACCCTTTGGGGGTAGATCGCATGGCTAGTATAACATCTATGATGAGGGTTCTTCATCCCCCCGCGTTTTTGATCTTGGACCTTATCCTGATTATGGACATGGCCCTAATCATAGGCCTAGACAAGGCTATTATAATGGTCAGACACTGGATTTTCAGAATTTCGTACCTGTGAATGATGGAAGAGGTAACTTTGATTACAATATTAGCTCTTCTAATCAGTTTTACCCCCTACGCGACCTTGAGGGTCCTTTGACCAATTTCAACAATATGGAGGGTGGGGGTGTAACTGCTTAATCGCATCACCTTGGATCTGCAAATCAAGTTGATCTAGGCAATCCAGGTCCATCTGGTTCTAACCACCAACAATGGGGTTTTCACAGGCCAAATCAGGGCATCAAAAGGTTGGTAGACCAAAGAGAGGATCTAGAGGGGGGAGGCGACTGCGATCTAAAAAGGAAAAAACCTTAACCAGCGATGGGATATTTAATTTAAGTTCAGTCACTTTAAATAACTCTGAGAAATTCATACTTAATAAAGGTCTTAAATTTGCACCTCCTCATGGATTAAATAAGTTTCATTATTTCACGTACATGGACATACACAAATTTGTACGTAAGGTAAATATCAAAAAGGTATATGGCTTCCAAGCCCACCCATGATGTTGGGACCATTTCTAATGAGTTCTGCCACTCTGGGCTTTATAATGCCTCCCTTTTTAACCCCCCTGGGGCTATGGCCCCCTCCCTGAAGGTTTTTAGGGATTTATTATTAAGGGATTTGGAACAATTCCCCTTAAAAGAGTGAAATGCAATAGTGACGTGGTGTCCGGTCTTAACTCTTTATGTGAGAATAAGAGATTAGTCATTAGACCAGCGGACAAAGGGGGGGGGGCATTATTATTTTAGATAGGAAAGATTACCTTGCCGAGATTTCTAGAATCTTGGGTGACCGAGATCCTTATACCCCTCTTAGGTCCAACCCTAAGGCCCACTATAAGAAGGAATTAGAGGTGCTAATACAGAATGATTTTGAACAGGGCATTCTAAACAGTAAAGAGAGATCACACCTAGTACCTAAAGCTCCACGTACTCCAGTGATTTATTATCTGCCGAAAATCCACAAACATCCTACCTGCCCCCCGGGACGCCCTATTGTTAGTGGCATTGATTCTATTACATCCCGGGTGGGCAGGTATATAGATTTTTATTTACAACCACTGGTCACTAAAATGCCCTCACATCTGAAAGATTCTCATCATGTAATCAATTTACCTGCTGAGTATACCCCTAACCCAGGGTGGTGGTTAGTAACAGCTGATGTTACATCATTATATATGGTAATACCACATAATTTGGGGCTATTTGCAGTGGAATATTTTCTGAGGCGAGACTCCGAACTGTTTGAACAATTTTGTTTCATTATGCTTCATTTTGTGGCCACTCTGAACTACTTTTGGTTTGGGGGCCAGTTTTACAGGCAGGATAGAGGGGTCGCTATGGGGGCTAAATATGGCCCTATGGGAGGAGGATGACATCTATGCCCACCGGAGGACTCAGGTGTTGTTATGGGCTAGATACATAGATGACATCCTCCTCCTGTGGGATGGTAGTCGAGATGACTTGGATTCCTTCATGAGTGAGCTGAATGCCAATGATCGTGGCGTTCGGCTCTGTTATGAGGCTAGCAGGACTGAGATCCATTTTTGGATTTAAGAATTGGGGTCAAGGATGGCCAGTTTACTATGGCTACCTTTTTAAAAAATACGGATCGCAATTCGTACATACCCACTGACAGCTGCCACTATGAGGCCTGGTTAAGATCGGTGCCAAAAAGTCAACTCATACGTCTGAAGCATAATTGCTCTGATTACGGCGAGTTTTTACTTCAGGCTGACGTTTTGATTAAACGCTTTCTTGAGAAGGGTTACCTGAGGCTTCCCTTAAGAGCACACTCGATGAGGTTGCATCTTTGGATAGGAGTGTTTTATTGAAAAGCAAAGCACCAAATCCGGATAGGATACCATCTATTCCCTTTATAACCACTTACTCCATACAGCATAGAAATGTGGCTAAACTCATCAGGAGGCATTGGCATGTCCTTACGAATGATCATATATTGGGTAATGTCCTTCCAGCTAAGCCACAGGTGATTTATAAGGGTGCTCCCTCTCTTAGAGGTAGAGTGGCCCCAAACGTTCTTGATCCCCCTCTAGCTAAGAAAGACAATGGGGAATTTTCCTATTAGTGGGACTTTATAGGGCAGGAGTCTCAAAGCAATACATCAGCAAAGTATAAATAATAATTATATATTTTAGTTATGATGATACAGCAATAATACATAACAATTATCAAAGATACACTTAACCCCACAAAAGCTGTTTCAGCAAGAAGAAATCTGTACAGTGAAGCCCGACGCATTTCGAGGTTTTATTAATGTTGAGACCTCTTCTTCTGGGGCTGATAGTGAGGTACTTTATCTGTCTGAAGACATTTTATAGACAAAAAAATATGTAAAGAAAAAAAGAAAAAAGAAACAAAGACAGAAACCAAAAAGCAAGGTAAACAACACCGTATGAACCAAGCATAAACACAGTATTTGAATATATTTGCATGACATAAACATCATAGTATAGTACAAAAAGAGGGTTCTAACCGTGTTGTTTCTTGATCAGCATCATGTAGCATCCAATTTTAAAATTGATTAAAGGGACGGAATGGTTTGCCAGTAGGGTTCAAAACTAAAAGCCGCTGCTGTCACTGAGGGACCGAATGCGTCCCCAACCTAGGACACGACACAAAGGGTGTCCCGCCCACCAGCTTATGACACTATAAGTGTTGACTGTTGTAAAGTGTTATTGTCCACTAGAGGGAAAAGAGAAAAATATGGTGGAAAAATGTGTCCCATACAAAGAGAAGAGAAGCGAGCAGAGTGGTATCTTATTGGACACACACTTGCTGGATATTAACAGGGCTAGATGTGTACATAATTATACATACCTGCCAAAACATATATAGGGTAGATTACCCCTGTGGCAAGCTAAAGTGAGGGTGTCTCAAGTGGCACTGTCTGGTCTATAGCACCAAAAGAGAGGGCACCAAAGAAGCCTCTGCAGTCAGTGGCTATAATAAAAAATAAAAAATAAATAATGAGTATGGGCACTGAAATAGAACTCAGTTGAACACCAAAAACAAAAACTTAGGATAACTAGGGATCAGCGTATGGAGAATCCTCCTTAGGCATAGACCAATATCCTTGTGCTCTGCATGTGAAATACATGCTGAGCTTCAGGGACCATTGTTATCCATATAATGTATAGGGGAGAGCGATATGGCTTACCTCTGGAGGCTTGAGTGGCTGCAACATCCCATCCGACGCTCACACCGTCATGGAGTGAAGCGTCTTCACTTGCAGCTTACGTAATACCGCTCACTGAGAGCATATGTCTAACAGCTGACTGGAGGCAGCGTCAACGCTGGTGGGCGGGGCCACCCTCCGAGTCCCCGGTGCGCAGACCAGCCCCCGAACCCCACACATGAGTACCAGTCCAGGAGAGGAAAACGTCACATCCTGGAACAAGAGGACCCTTGCTGGGAGGGAGCTGACGTCTGCGTCAGGGGCCTGCGGTGCGTTGATCGCCATGGCAACGGGATAAACATATCTCGGCCATAGGCGATCAAGAGAGGGAGGCCAAACGTTGCCAAATAAGAATGGCGCTATTGGCCCCCGTGCGCTGAGTGGGGTATCCAGATGCGGACCAAACAATCCCCCAGACCTGCATCAGCCCAGAGTCCAAAACCACTACGGCACCAAAATAGATAACAGGAACTCAACAGGGGGAGAGGGGGAAGGAAGAGAATGCACAGATGGAACTATGCAATGATACAAGAAGGCATATGACAATAGAGATCATTAGGAAAAAGGAAGACATAAGTACATATCAATAATAGCCTCTACAGAAAAGAGGTATGTGGTCGATTAACAAAATAACCTCTTAAGTCTATCTCCATCAATTATCTCGTACCAATCTAGTGATGTTAGTCAAAATCTGTCCGGACATAACCAAGGGGAGCCTTCAAAAGGTCTAGCTAAGAAAGGGTTTTTTGTGTATATGACTGGCTTCTTTCAATGTAGGAGGTGTAGGGTGTGCTCCCTTAGTGGTTGCACATATAGAACACATAGATTTGTCTCCACCAGTACCTTGGCAGAATTTGAGATTAAACCATTCATTACGTGCTCCACTGAAGGGGTTGTCTACCTTCTCCAATGCCCTTGCGGGCTACAATACATTGGGAGGACAAAGCGCCCCCTTTCTGTCAGGCTTAATGAGCACATAACCAATATTCTAACAGGCTTCCCTAAACATCCGGTTTCTACGCACTATCTCGAGGTTCATAATCGAGATCCTGCCAAGACGATTTTTTTGGGGATTGATAAATATACCCCCATTGGAGAGGGGTTCTCTAATATGTGGGATCTCTAGATTGGAGATGGCCTGGGTATACAAATTAAAATGCTACACCCCCTTGGGCTCAATGTTGAGGTAGATCTCAATGCCTTTATAGACAAGTCATAAGTATCCTATTCCCATTTCTGTAAACTCGATGTGAACCTTTGGTGGCTATACCTTAATATTAATTTTATCTGAGTTTATGTTATTCTGAATTTTATTTTATCATTGTTGGTTAATCCTGGATTAGTTTAGCTATAGTGCTTGCTTTTTTATTTTTATATTGTTATTCATATCATTATTTATATATTTTTTTTCATTATAATTTTTTGTCTGGCACTATGCCAAATTATAGTGATTATTACTTTAATAGTGTCTGTATGACACATTTTTTCCCATCCACTTATTGTTATTCTAGGTAATTAATCAATTTTTTATATATTTACCTACTTTGGATGTCCTTTTTTACTTTTCCACTAGATGGCGTAGTGGGATATCTATTTATTTGGCTGGTTTCTTATGAAAGCCACATTTTATATAATGTTTTCTAGATATATTTATTTATGTCCCTTTGAGCTTTCATCTTAGTCTCCCTTTGTACTATTTTTCTAGTCTTCCCGCTCATTATTACTATTTTTTATCATTCATTTTCAACACATCTATTATGCTTTTATTTATTTCCTGCTTCCGAATAGGAGTTTTGGTGCTGCCACTTGAGCTTCACAATGAGGCGTGGTTTCTGTGTGTTATATATAGCAATGAGTCAGTGCGTCACCCGTTCCCTAGACGACGTCTCTCTAAGACGAAACGTACGTCGGATGGTTGACGCGCTGACGTCATCGGTGTCATCTCTCTTGAACGGGTGTCTGCAGGCCGGCTACCATTTTACCTTTGTTTTATGCTTATATCTACATTGTTTGCGTAAGTGTAAACCTTTTTTTAAATAAAATCTGTGTTAACTGATTCACACTATGGGGATCCATTTTTTCATTCTTTTGGGTCCTCCTTGCTGATTGTCCTTATCCACTGGACAGAGCCTTCCTGCTTTTCTCCCTCGGTGAGGTTGGATCAGGACGCCTCCATCGAACGGACATCTAATTCCATTACAAGCTGATTTGCAGCTTACCTTTGGTAAGCGTGTATTGCTTCTGGTGGTGGATTTTTCACTTGGTGTTATCTGATGAGCTTCATTGCACCTATTATTGGATACCATCTTGGTTCTTTGGGACTTTATTTCCACACTGGGATTTACAAACATTTTTTTGTTCACTTTATTTTATTTGACTTTTCAGGACATTTTTGTTTACATTGTCAGATTGTTGCCCTTTAGAGATATTGGCTGTCATATACATACATTTTATTGCACATTTTTTCACTTACGGTTTAGCACAGTTCATTTTTTTTGTCTTATAATTTGTTTATTTGTGTATGCCTCACGAATTTAGACTGCAGCTCTTGATGTTTTGGTTTGTGAAGCGCAGTAATTTATTGTCTTTCCTGTCTTGTTTGCACTGCCTGTATACTGCTGTTCAGAGCATATAGGGCCAGGAGGGCCTCACGTCTTTTTTTTTTTTTTAATTTGTGTGCGGGGTTCCCCTTAATATCCATACAAGACCCAAAGGGCCTAATAATGGATTGGGAGGGGGTACCTATGCCTTTTGTCTCACTGATTTTCAACCATATTGCCGGGACCTGACATTACATTAAAGCCGCAAGCAGTTTTAATTGACTTTTAAAAATATCATTTTGTGCAGGGACTGTTCTAAGCACAAGAAACACGTGCCACTTTACAGGCATACTATAGACACCCCCCAGGTACGATATTTAAAGGAATATTTCACTTTTATTTTTTCACTTTAAGCATCATTAAAATCACTGCTCTTGAAAAAATGGCTGTTTTTAAAACTTTTTTTTGCATTGATACATGTCCCCTGGGGCAGGATCCGGGTCCCCAAACCCTTTTTAGGACAATAACTTGCATATTAGCCTTTAAAATTAGCACTTTTGATTTTGAAAGTTCGAGTCCCATAGACTTTAACCACTTGCCGACCGCCTCAGATATAGATATACTGCGGCAGAATGGCACGGGCAGGCAAAATCACGTACCTGGTACGTGATCTGCTTCCCGCGGGCGGGGGGGTCCGATCAGACCCCCCCCGGTGCCCGAGGCGGTCGGCTTCTGTCTGGGAGCGATCAGAGGTAAGGGGGAGACC
This sequence comes from Lithobates clamitans, assembly GCA_037952925.1. Classification (NCBI taxonomy): domain Eukaryota; kingdom Metazoa; phylum Chordata; class Amphibia; order Anura; family Ranidae; genus Lithobates; species Lithobates clamitans. The sequence continues at coordinate 17,329,069 of JBBGZY010000140.1, forward strand.
ATCCATTTGTGCCCCACCCCTCACGATCGCTCCCAGCCAATGGGATTCTTCCTCTGCTGCTGTATAGTAAACAGCAGCAGAGGAAGTGATGTCATCTCTCCTCGGAACGGTATTTTCTGTTCCGGCGCCGAGGAGAGAAGACATCCAAGTGAGTGCACAACACACACACACAGTAGAACATGCCAGGCACACATTACACCCCCCCATCACCCCCTGATCGCCCCCTGATCACCCCCCAATCACCCCCCAATCACCCCCCAATCACCCCCCCGTCACACTGACACCAAGCAGTTTTTTTTCTGATTACTGCATTGGTGTCAGTTTGTGTGGTAGGGCAATTAGTGTTAGCCCCCCTTAGGTCTAGGGTACCCCCCTATTAAAGTTTTAACCTCTTGATCACCCCCCGTCACCAGTGTCACTAAGCGATCATTTTTCTGATCGCTGTATTAGTGTCACTGGTGACGCTAGTTAGCGAGGTAAATATATAGGTTCGCCGTCAGCGTTTTATAGCGTCAGGGACCCCCCTATACTACCCAATAAAGGTTTTAACCCCTTGATTGCCCCCTAGTTAACTTTCACCAGTGATCACCGTAAAACTGTTAAGGGTGACGCTGGTTAGTTAGTTTATTTTTTATAGTGTCAGGGCACTCGCTGTTTATTACCTAATAAAGGTTTAGCCCCCTGATCGCCCGGCGGTGATATAACTTAGGTTTTAGGGTCAGATAGGGTCTGCGTCACCCCAGGCAGCGTCAGGATAGCACCAGTACCGCTAACACCCACGCACGCAGCATACACCTCCCTTAGTGGTATAGTATCTGAACGGATCAATATCTGATCAGATCTATACTAGCGTCCCCAGCAGTCCAGGGTTCCCAAAAACGCAGTGTTAGCGGGATCAGCCCAGATACCTGCTAGCACTTGCGTTTTGCCCCTTGGCCCAGCCCTGCCCTGCCCAGCCCACCCAAGTGCAGTATCGATCGATCACTGTCACTTACAAAACACTAAACGCATAACTACAGCATTCGCAGAGTCAGGTCTGATCCCTGCGATCGCTAACAGTTTTTTTGGTAGTGTTTTGGTGAACTGGCAAGCACCATCCCCAGGCAGCGTCAGGTTAGTGCCAGTAGCGCTAACACCCACGCACGCACCATACACCTCCCTTAGTGGTATAGTATCTGAACGGATCAATATCTGATCATATCTATACTAGCGTCCCCATATCAGATCTGTACTAGCGTTTTGGTGAACTGGCAAGCACCAGCGGCCTAGTACACCCCGGTCATAGTCAAACCAGCACTGCAGTAACACTTGGTGACGTGGCGAGTCCCATAAGTGCAGTTCAAGCTGGTGAGGTGGCAAGCACAAGTAGTGTCCCGCTGCCACCAAGAAGAAGACAAACAGGCCCGTAATGCCCATAATGCCCTTCCTGCTGCATTCGCCAATCCTAATAATTGGGAACCCACCACTTCTGCAGTGCCTGTACTCTCCCCATTCACATCCCCAACCAAATGCAATTGGCTGCATGAGAGGCATTTTATTTATGTCCTCCCGAGTACCCCTACTCAACGAACCCCCCAAAGAAGATGTTGTGTCTGCAGCAAGCGCGGATATAGGCGTGACACCCGCTATTATTGTCCCTCCTGTCCTGACAATCCTGGTCTTTGCATTGGTGAATGTTTTGAACGCTACCATACACTAGTTGAGTATTAGCGTACAGCATTGCACAGACTAGGCAAACACAGGGGCTCCCAAGATGCCATCGCATTTTGAGAGACCTGAACCTGGAACCGGTTACAGTTATAAAAGTTAGTTATAAAAAAAAGTGTAAAAACAAAAAAACAAAAAAATATATAAAATAAAAAAAAGAGTTGTCTTTTTATTGTTCTCTCTCTCTATTCTCTCTATTGTTCTGCTCTTTTTTACTGTATTCTATTCTGCAATGTTTTATTGTTATTATGTTTTATCATGTTTGCTTTTCAGGTATGCAATTTTTTATACTTTACTGTTTACTGTGTTTTATTGTTAACCTTTTTTTGTCTTCAGGTACGCCATTCACGACTTTGAGTGGTTATACCAGAATGATGCCTGCAGGTTTAGGTATCATTCTTTTCAGCCAGCGGTCGGCTTTCATGTAAAAACAATCCTAGCAGCTAATTAGCCTCTAGACTGCTTTTACAAGCAGTGGGAGGGAATGCCCCCCCCACCGTCTTCCATGTTTTTCTCTGGCTCTCCTGTCTCAACAGGGAACCTGAGAATGCAGCCGGTGATTCAGCCAGTGACCATAGAGCTTATCAAAGACCAGAGTGGCTCCAAACATCTATGGCCTAAGATACCAGAAGCTATGAGCATTTTATGACTTAGATTTTGCCGGATGTAAACAGCGCCATTGAGAAATTGGGAAAGCATTTTATCACACCGATCTTGGTGTGGTCAGATGCTTTGAGGGCAGAGGAGAGATCTAGGGTCTAATAGATCCCAATTTTTTCTAAAAAGAGTACCTGTCACTACCTATTGCTATCATGGGGGATATTTACATTCCTTGAGATAACAATAAAAATGCTAAAAAAAATAAAAAATGAAAGGAACAGTTTAAAAATAAGATAAAAGAGCAAAAAAAAAAAAAGCACCCCTGTCCCCCCCTGCTCTCGCGCAAAGGCGAACGCAAGCGTCGGTCTGGCATCAAATGTAAACAGCAATTGCACCATGCATGTGAGGTATCAACGCGAAGGTCAGATCGAGGGCAGTAATTTTAGCAGTAGACCTCCTCTATAAATCTAAAGTGGTAACTAGCATGTCATGTTTGGTATCCATGTACTCGGCCTAAGATCATCTTTTTTATGTCATCAAACATTTGGGCAATATAGTGTGTTTTAGTGCTTTCAAATTTAAAAAAGTGAGTTTTCCCCAAAAAATGTGTTTGAAAAATTACTGCGCAAATACTGTGTGAAAAAAAAAATGAAACACCCACTATTTTATTCTGTAGGGCATTTGCTTTAAAAAAAATAGATAATGTTTTGGGGTTCAAAGTAAATTTCTTGCAAAAAAAAAAAAATTTCTCATGTAAACAAAAATTGTCAGAAAGGGCTTTGTCTTCAAGTGGTTAGAAGAATGGGTGATGTGTGACATAAGCTTCTAAATGTTGTGCATAAAATGCCAGGACAGTTCAAAACCCCCACAAATGACCCCCTTTTGGAAAACAGACACCCCAAGCTATTTGCTGAGAGGCATGTCGAGTCCATGGAATATTTTATATTGTGACACAAGTTGTGGGAAAAAGACAATTTTTTTTTTTTTTGCACAAAGTTGTCACTAAATGATATATTGCTCAAACATGCCATGGGAATATGTGGAATTACACCCCAAAATACATTCTGTTGCTTCTCCTGAGTACGGGGATACCACATGTGTGAGACTTTTTGAAAGCCTACCTGCGTACGGGACCCCGAAAACCAAGCACCGCCTTCAGGGTTTCTAAGGGCGTAAATTTTTGATTTCACTCTTCACTGCCTATCACAGTTTTGGAGGCCATGGAATGCCCAGGTGGCACAACCCCCCCCCCCCAAATGACCAGTAGACACCCCAAGCTATTTGCTGAGAGGTATGGCGAGTATTTTGCAGACCTCACTTTTTGTCACAAAGTTTTGAAAATTAAAAAAAAAAAAAAATTCTCTTCTTGTCTTTCTTCATTTTCAAAAACAAATGAGAGCTGCAAAATACTCACCATGCCTCTCAGCAAATAGCTTGGGGTGTCTACTTTCCAAAATGGGGTCATTTGGGGGTGGTTTATGCCATCTGGGCATTTTATGGTTTTCAAAACTGTGATAGGTAGTGAGGAGTGAAATCAAAAATTTACACCCTTAGAAATCCTGAAGGCGGTGATTGGTTTTCGGGGCCCCGTACGCAGCTAGGCTCCCAAAAAGTCCCACACATGTGGTATCCCTGTACTCAGGAGAAGCAGCTGAATGTATTTTGGGGTGCAATTCCATATATGCCCATGGCCTGTGTGAGCAATATATCATTTAGTGACAACTTTTTGTACATTTTTTTGTCATTATTCAATCACTTGGGACAAAAAAAAATAATATTCAATGGGCTCAACATGCCTCTCAGCAATTTCCTTGAGGTGTCTACTTTCCAAAATGGGGTCATTTGGTGGGGGGGGGGTTGTACTGCCCTGCCATTTTAGTACCTCAAGAAATGACATAGGCAGTCATAAACTAAAAGCTGTGTAAATTCCAGAAAATGTACCCTAGTTTGTAGACGCTATAACTTTTGCGCAAACCAATAAATATACGCTTATTAACATTTTTTTTACCAAAGACATGTGGCCGAATACATTTTGGCCTAAATGTATGACTAAAATTGAGTTTGATTTTTTTTATAACAAAAAGTAGAAAATATCATTTTTTTTTTAAAATTTTCTGTCTTTTTCCGTTTATAGTGCAAAAAAAAACAAAAACGCAGAGGTGATCAAATACCATCAAAAGAAAGCTCTATTTGTGGGAAGAAAAGGACGCAAATTTTGTTTGGGTACAGCATTGCATGACCGCGCAATTAGCAGTTAAAGCGACGCAGTGCCAAATTGTAAAAAGTGCTCTGGTCAGGAAGGGGGTAAATCCTTCTGGGGCTGAAGTGGTTAATGGGTTTCTAAAGTTTGCGCAAACTTTCAGTCCATTCGCAGATTCTGGTGCGAACCAAACTGGGGGTGTTCGGCTCATCTCTAGTCTTGAATAAATAGAACAGGTATGATACAGGAGTGTGAATAAAGCCCATAACTATAACTTACATATTTGTGGTCCTTCTTGCACTCAGCATCCCCAGTTTCCTTTCTGTTGCATCCCCATCCCCCTCCTTACCCACCACAACTCCCTTTCCTCCCCTGCCTGACCCCCACAGCTTATTTTCTGTTTTCTATTTTTTTGTGTGTTTATTTTTTATGTGGTGGTGAATGCCACTACCCTATTTGAACTTTGACACTACAGACCTCCAACCTCCTTTCATACTGTAGTTCCCCTTGTGAGAGCAAGGGCAATACCTTGTTGTTATTTCTGGTTAACATGCAGACCTCTTCTTGCTCCTTTTCTTGTATCTGCTTCTGCCAAGGTTTAGTGTTAACTTAAGACCAATGGCAGTTGGTGTTCAAAATTTTTGGGGGAGTGCAAACAAACTGAAAAATTCTGAAAAAAACCCCATCAATTGCAGCCACTGTGCCATCAAACGCAGCCACTGTGCCATCAAACGCAGGCCCTGTGCCATCAAACGCAGCCACTGTGCCATCAAACGCAGCCACTGTGCCCATCAATTGCCGCCACTGTGCCCATCAATTGCCGCCACTGTGCCCCATCAAATGCTTCCACTGTTCCCCATCAAATGCTCCCAGTGTACCATATCAAATGCTGCCAGTGTGCCCCCCGACCGGCCATATGCACTCACCCTGTCTCGGTGGGACAACTCCTTGATGTCTTCTCCCGTCCTCTCTTCCCGTCCTCTGCTATGATTGGACACTTGATAGGCATCCAATCACAGCGCCTATCGTTTCAGCCAATCAGGTGACGGGTAACAGATCCGAGCACCTGATTGGTGGCGAGGCAGTTTAGTGTTAGGAAAGGGAATATTCATTTGCCCAGCTGAGTGACCTGTGAGCGCCCAGCATGGCGCTCGCAGGTCACCTTTTTTAATGCCTATTAGAGCCTATGGCTCTAATCAGGTACTTCAAAAACACCCCCCCAATGCATGAATCTATCTATTGGTGCTAGAGGGGGTGGCGGGAGAGAGGGGCCTTATGGAAGCACTGCCACTGCTTAACCACTTAACAACTGGCCCATAGCCAAATGACGGCTACAGGGCGGTTGTTTAACTCTGGGAGGGCATCCAGGGACGTCCTCCCAGAATTCTGCTCTCGCACGCCCCCTAGGGCGCGCACTCGAGAGCATCCGTGACCGCCGGGTCCAGAGGACCCGGCGCATCACAGATCCCGGTAAATGGCCGCTGATCGCGGCCGTTTACCATGTGATAGCTCCGTCAAATGACGGAGCGATCACATGTAAACAAACCGGCGTCATCTGATGACGCCGGTTCCTCTCCTCCCCCTTTCCTCCCCTCCTGTGTACCGATCGGTACACAGTGAGCAGAGAGGCGGATGGATGGATGGCTGCAGCGTTGTGGGCTGCATCTGTAGTGCCCACAGCGCTGCACAGAGACATCCAGCCATCCATCCATCCATGCTCAGCCATCCCTCACTACTCTGCATGCCCTGCAATGCCGTGCAATACTCTGCAATTCCCTCTGCAATGCCCCACAATACTCTGCCATACCCCGCAATACCCCTGCAATACTCTGCCATACCCTGGAATACCCCGCAATACTCTGCCATACCCTGGAATACCCCGCAATACTCTGCCATACCCTGCAATACCCCTGCAATACTCTGCCATACCCTGGAATACCCCGCAATACTCTGCCAAACCCTGGAATACCCCGTAATACTCTGCCATACCCTGCAATACCCCTGCAATACTCTGCCATACCCTGGAATACCCCGCAATACTCTGCCATACCCTGGAATACCCCGTAATACTCTGCCATACCCTGGAATACCCCGCAATACTCTGCCATACCCTGGAATACCCCGTGATACTCTGCCATACCCTGGAATACCCCGCAATACTCTGCCATACCCTGCAATACCCCGCAATACTCTGCCATACCCTGCAATACCCCGCAATACTCTGCCATACCCTGCAACACCCCGCAATACTCTGCCATACCCTGCAATACCCCGCAATACTCTGCCATACCCCAAAATACCCCGCAATACTCTGCCATACCCCCAAAATACCCCGCAATACTCTGCCATACCCCCAAAATACCCCGCAATACTCTGCCATACCCCAAAATACCCCGGAATACTCTGCAATACCCTGAAATACTCCGCAATACTCTGCCATACCCCGCAATACTCTGCAATACCCCGCAATACTCTGCCATACCCTGGAATACCCCGCAATACTCTGCCATACCCTGCAATACTCTGCCATACCCTGGAATACCCCGCAATACTCTGCCATACCCTGCAATACCCTGAAATACCCCGCAATACCCAGCCATACTCTGCAATACTCAGTGATACCCAGCCATACTCTGCCATACCCAGCCATGCTCTGCAATACCCCGCAAAAATCTGCAATACTCTGCCATAACCCGCAATACTCTGCCATACCCAGCCATACTCTGCAATACCCTGCAATACCCAGCCATACTCTGCAATACTCGGTGATACCCAGCCATACTCTGCCATACCCAGTCATACTCGGCAATACTCTGCAATACTCGGTGATACCCAGCCATACTCTGCCATACCCAGTCAAACCTCGGCGATACTCTGCAATACCCAGCCATGCTCAGCCATACCCAGCCATGCTCAGCCATACCCAGCCATGCTCAGCCATACCCAGCCTCTGTATGTGGCCAGGCTGTGGAAGTCTCACACATGTGGTATCGCCGTACTCAGGAGGAGTAGGAGAATCTATTTTGGGGTGTAATTTTTGGTATGTACATGCTATGTGTTAGAAATATTGTATAAATGGACAACTCGTGTTAAAAAAAAAATGTGTTTTAACCACTTCCCGCCTTCCGTCATACGACGTCCTTGACCTTGTACGGGGATATCTGAATGATGGATGCAGCTACAGGCATCATTCAGATATCAGCTTTTTCAGCCGGCGATTCCCTACACCATAAGAACAATCATAGCGGCTGTTACACTGCTTGATCGTTCTTACGGGAGGCGAGAGGGGACGCCCCCCCCTCCCGCCGCTCTCCGGTGCTTCTACCGACTCACCGCTACGATCGAAGCCAGGATCTTTTTTTTTTTTTTTTTTTTTATTTCAGGAACAGCCTAGAGGTGAGATGTGGGGTCTTATTGACCCCATATCTCACTGTAAAGAGGACCTGTCATGCCATATTCCTATTACAAGGGATGTTTACATTCCTTGTAATAGGAATAAAAGTGATCAAAAAAATTTTTTTTTTGGAAAAAAGTGTCAAACTAAAATAAATAAAGTAAAATGAACAATACAAAAAAATTAACATTTTTTTAAAGCGCCCCTGTCCGTGTGCTCGCATGCAGAAGCGAACGCATACGTAAGTCCCGCCCACATATGAAAACGGTGTTCAAACCACACATGTGAGGTATCGCTGCGATTGGTAGAGCGAAAGCAATAAGTTTGGCCCTAGACCTCCTCTGTAACTCAAAATTTGTAACCAGTAAAAAATGTTAAAGCGTCGCCTATGGGGATTTTTAAGTGGCAAAGTTTGGCGCCATTCCACAAGCGTGTGCAATTTTGAAAGGTGACATGCTAGGTATCTATTAACTCGGCGTAACTTCATCTTTCATATTATGCAAAAACATTGGGCTAACCTTACTGTTTTGTTTTTTTTAAAGCAAAAAACAGTTTTTTTTCCAAAAAAAACGCCTTCGAAAAATTGCTGCGCAAATATTGTGCGAGATAAAAAGTTGCAATGACCACTATTGTATTCTCTAGGGTCTTTGCTAAAAAAACATATATAATGTTTTGGGGTTTTATGTAATTTTCTAGCAAATAAATGATGATTTTTACATGTAGGAGAGAAATGTCAGAATTGGCCTGGGTGCTCCAGAACGCCTGAAGGTGCTCCCCTGCATGTTGGGCCTCTGTATGTGGCCACGCTGTGTAAAAGTCTCACACATGTGGTATCGTTGTACTCGGGAGTAATAGCAGAATGTGTTTTGGGGTGTAATTTGTGGTATGCATATGCTGTGTGTGAGAAATAACCTGCTAATATGACAATTTTGTGAAAAAAAAAAAAAGAAAAAAAAAAAACTTGATATTGCAAAGAATTGTGGGAAAAAATGACAGCTTCAAAAAACTCATCATGCATCTTTCTAAATACCTTGGAATGTCTTCTTTCCAAAAAGGGGTCATTTGGGGGGTATTTGTACTTTTCTGGCATGTTAGGGTCTCAAGAAATGAGATAGGCCGTCAGTACTTCAGGTGTGATCAATTTTCAGATATTGGTACCATAGCTTGTGGACGCTATAACTTTCACAAAGACCAAATAATATACACTAATTTGAGTTATTTTTACCAAAGATTTGTAGCGGTATAAATTTTGGCCAAAATATATGAAGAAAAATTACTAATTTTCAAAATTTTTTAACAGAAACGAAGAAAAATTTATTTTTTTACAGATTTTTCGGTCTTTTTTCTTTTATAGCGCAAAAAATAAAGAACCCAGCGGTGATTAAATACCACCAAAAGAAAGCTCTATTTGTGTGAAAAAAAGGACAAAAAATTCATTTGGGTACAGTGTTGCATGACTGAGTAATTGTCATTCAAAATGTGAGAGCACCAAAAGCTGAAAATTGGTCTGGTTATTAAGGGGGTTTAAGTGCCCAGTGGTCAAGTGGTTAAGGCTTTAACTAATGGGGAAGGACTTTTTGACTTCATGTGAATGGTTAGTTCTATTTTGTCCTGTGGTTCTATCTTTTGTTTTTGCTTAACAAAATGCTTAAATGAATTTGTTTTAATACATTTTTATTGAAGTATCATTGTAAAATTACAAAGAAAGGACTATGTAATTTTGTGTTGTATGTTACAAGACTGGGGTCAAGCAGATAACACTATGGCAATTATTAGACTTCAGATAAGCTCTGCCCCCTGACTCTCAAGGTAAAAATTCTGATGAATCAGAGTAAGTAAGTAAGTATTCACAGTAAGGCTGCACATTTAAAAAAACAGGGAATAAATATTCACATCTTCTTACAAGCTCTGTCACGACTGGTTCTCCTTAACTACATATAAATACATTTTAAAACCATTTTTGTAACTCATTACATAACCTTTATTAAACTTAGCCATGAAGAACACAGCATATTGAACAGAAGCATAAAGCAAGGTCTGTTCTCAACATATTGAGGTAATGAAAGTTCATAAACTAGAATGAAACAGCTTGCTTTCATTGGATGGAGATCCATCACAATTGAAAAGATCAGCTTCAGTTAGCTGTCATACACTTTCAATAGAAAAACTCCCTCAAACCCTCCTATTTGCCCTTTATAATTAGGATTACATGTCCCATCTGTTGGGACCTGGAATTCTAAATTCTTAACATCTTGTTTAATTTTCTGCAGGCACTTACACACATTACTGAACTGGAAAGAACCATGACAAACAGCAGTTTATTTAGACCCAGCTCTGCTGTGATTTCCCAAGGACAAGCACGTATGCTGCACAGCGGAAGGTAGTGGATTAAACGTGACCTTTCTATGCAATTGAATATCTCTGAAATGTGAATTCTTCTTTTTTTACTGTAATAAGAACATACAGTGATTTAACCATTTATTTTATGAAATGCTTCTTATTGCTGTGAAAGAGTATTATTTAAGCTTGTTATTACAATAAAATATCAAGGTACTGGCTGATAAAATCAGACTGTAGGATTACTGAATTGTCATTTCACCCAAACTAAAACTTTATTTATTAAATGGTTGAAGGAATGTCACCATAGTCTATTAATTTAATTAAAAGTTCTAAGTCCTGGTTCTCGTTTGGCATCTGTTTGAGGATTGGGCAATCTAGGAAGTATTTGTGCTAAAGAGTGTAGTATGAGAGAGGGTATATGCCTTTTTATCCTTTGTTCCTTCTAAGTGCTACCAATGTCCTGTATCCTTTGCAACTACATTATGTCTACATGTATGCACTCCGGTAACATGCATGGCATTTCTCAGGGAGGGTTTCCAGATGGTGAAAATAGTGTATTCTCCCTGTGTAATGTGTTGAACTGGCCTCCTCTAGTCTCCATCAAAAGTTTGTGTGACAGTGTTGCAACACAGAAGCAGAATTAGAACACATGTACAGTGTCCAGGCAAGAAGCTGAAGTGTCACCAGCAATTGTACCAAAACAAGCTTTGGCTTCCAGGGGCAGATCCTGAAAAGATGGCTATGTTTTAGCGGGGCTCTGTTTTGCACTAACCCTGCAGGGAATTCCCACTGGTTTTGGGACAGTGCTCTCACTATTCCACCATGCACACATCTAAGCCACGCCCCAGCTGTCATACCAGTATGCAACTCAGGGACATGCTCTCAGCTGTACTGATTCTATCTCAGTGTTTTATACTGTTGTTGTATTATTAGTGAATAGTCCAGCAATATATCCAGTGACTGGTCGAGAGAGAGAGAGCGAGAGCGAGAGCGCGAGAGAGAGACTTCAACAGGAATGCAGGAGAAAGTCTCTGATGTTGAAAAAGGCGAAGGCAGAGATCAAGTGAGCTGGACGACTTTAAGTAGGCACTGACAAGCAGGATCATCAACAGCTGAGTAACTGTGGAAAGAGATGGGAACTGCCAATTGGCCGACAGCTGAGCGGCCAGCTCAGAGAAGGAAGGGCTGAGCCCAGCCCTGACAGTACCCCCTCCTCAACCACTGGGCTTGAGGGGAAAGCGTCTATGGAAATCGCAGAGGAGGATAGGGACATGTACGTCCGAGTATGAAACCCGTTCCTCCGGACCGTACCCCTTCCAATGTACCAGGTACTGTATGCGCCCACGGAACCTATGGGAGTCAACAATGGACTTCATACTCCTCATGGTTCTCAACCTCTATAGGGTGAGGACGTGGCACCGAGGTGATAAAGCGATTGCAGACCAAAGTTTTCAATAAGGAGATATGAAACACATTTGAGATGCACATATTAGGAGGAAGGTCCAAGGTATAAGCCACTGTGTTAATCCTGCGAATTATACTGAAAGGCTCAATAAACCTAGGTGCAAACTTCAAAGGAGGAACATGAAGTCGGAGGTTGAGAAACAATGGTTCTACACTTAGGAAGAGAAAAAAAGAACTGCAGCCCCCCCGGCACAGAATGTCACCTGAGTGAGATTCAAACCAAACAAAATTCTATAATGGGGGAATTGGCGCTGTTCAACCAGATATGCCCTGGATATTGATCATAAATATAAAAAATATATTAAATGTAAAAAGTAGATACTGTATATAAGTGAAATAATCCTGCAGTAATATGCTATACATAAAAGTGCAAAGTGCTATACCATGTGTGGTCTAACATATATCAATAAATAATGATCTCCAAATAGTGATAAAAAAAATGTGGTAAAAAAAATCATATAAAACCAATCTTGATCACTATAAAGAAGTGTCCAGCATTGGTGTGCAACAAGTCCAATTATTGTGAAAAAAAACAGTGTCCATAAAAAACTCAATATCATCTGAAAAAGCTGTGATATGTCAATCCAATAAAATTGGTGGTGCTTGCTGCTGGGTCTCACTGACCTACACATACTCTCAGATGTGTTTTCATCTGATGATTTGGCCAGTAACACACCTTCGGTATCAGTGAGACAAAACTCTGGAGGAATGAGCATAGGAGGCCCAGCACCCCTGCCGGTGTTAAGTGGTTTGTCTCATCCCTGTAAACTGATATATTCTGCTGGAGAACTGGTGCTGTGAAAAACAACAGACTTGCTGGCTGGATTACTGGATGAATATAGAAGAAAGAAAGCTTAAAAAAGGAAGCTAATGCAGCCACCACATCTTAGAATTTATGGACAGCACAGGCTGTGCTTTCCATAGTGGGAAAGATTGGATCTCAGGGCGATGCTCTGGTTTCTGAGGCTTTGACCAGACCCTGAGACGAGCAGACAAAAATGATGATGGAAAACTGTCCTTTGAAGAATTCAAGGCTTACTTGAATTGCTGATGGAATCCTAAGTGCAGAGGAGCTAAGCGAGCTTTTCCACACCATCGACACCCACAAAACTGAGAGCCCTCCCTTTCTTTTTTACCATGATGACTACACTATGCTGAGAGCTGAGCCTCCTTGGGGATCCATCCATTTCCATCACAGTCCTTGACGTCCTTCCAGTCTTTACCCTTGTCCCTGGGAGTTCCGGACTAGCAGGATCTCAATGCCCATCTAGACCCTCTGTAACGGGGGGGTCATGGGGTTCTGGTAAGCGGCCAGGCTCCCTCTTTTGGTGGTGGACCCACACATTTATGACCTTACATACTCTGAATCACCTGGGACTGTCTATCATCTTTTGGGTTTCCTCCCATATGGACCTTCATGACCTACTCCCTGGTTTACATTCATCACACATTGACTCATTTTGAAGTTTGATTCCACTGTTTGTGTTATATTACCGCACTGCTCACCAGAGGGGCTTATGTATTTCCTTATACTTTCTTACATTGTGCGTGGTACAGTTTGGTACAACATTTAATTCATGTATATATTGTACTTTCTTTGGTGTGGCACTCTTTAGCCACATATTCACTAGATAGGAGAACAAGAGAATGTTGGTGGGCTCAAGACTTTATAGGCACAATAATGAAAATGATATGTAATTAAAATTCTATTTTATTTCGAAATTATTTTAAAAAAGGGGATAGGGAATAAAATAAGAAAACATACACAGTTTACAAATTATGCACTCCATACACAGCTGGATGGTTTAAGTAATAAAGATAGGTGAAAATTTAGAACCAACAAGAGACATGCAACCTATTGATCCATATAATTACAGTACATTTCATTGAACCAAACGCTATGTGGTGGTGGCAATCAGATTCTGTCTAGGCTCGACATGTTACGCTCCGCATGCACTTCTTCAGGAGCACAGAATTGAATACTGTAATGAATAATACAATTGTGAAGAAAGCAACATAACATTATGTCTACATGAAAAATTGTTTCTAAACAATGTAGTAGAATAGTGAGAAGAGGCTGTTCCTAAATTACCAAGGGGGTATCCGTCCTGCAGTGATCAGGCGGAGCGAAGGCAATGCGGGGACGAATGTAACATCATACAAATCAATCATAAGGAGATGGGGTAAGGTGTAGAGTACATCGTAAGACATATAGTCAGGTAAGGTTGGGGTAGGAAGCGAAAGAAGCAGGGGGGAGGGGGGTAGAAAGAGGGAACGGGAGGGGGGGTGGAGGCGGAAGAGAAAGAGGGAACAGGAAGGGGAAGGGGGGAGAGAGAAGAATAGGGAGGGAGGAGGGGGAAGGGGGGGGAGGGGAGGGGAGGTAGGAAAAAGGGAAGGAAAAGGAAGGGGGAGGGAAGGGGAGGGGAGGGGGAAGGGGGGAGGGGAAAAAAGGGAGGGGGGGAGGAAAAAGGGAAGGGGGGGGGAGAAGAGAACTCCAATTTATGAATAGTTTATATAGATGTCCGTATATATGTAGAATTATGTTTTTAGAGGATTTGATAACCATAAAGATTACTAATAAAGAGAGACTCAGAGGAAATTATATTATTAAGTAGTGAAGTATATTTACAATCACATGTAGTACAAGATGTGGCCCCTGGTATTATATATTATAGATAGCATTAGTATTAGAGGATAAATTAAATTAGATTGCACTTACCCTGATAAATTTATAACTATGCTTGGAAAGAAGGGGAGGTAAAAACGGAACCACAGCAATCTCATTAGTCAGTATTGGTAATTCACAGCACTATCAGCGGTTATTCTTTGATGGAAGGGGATCTGGTATCAGTCAGAGGCAGATGTAGGTATTGCATCAAGGTGCATATAGGATTTTTTCTTAGGAAGCTATTCTTTCTGACCCCCAATCCTGCTGAGTCTGTTATATCAATAAAACATATTATAAGGATGAGCCATGAGTGAGCTGTTATGGAGGGTGGTAGGGATGCAAGCTTACCTGGATCTGTAGCATATAGTTGATAGATGGAGGGGTTGGTGGTAAGGAGCCGCACAGCCGTCTCATATAGAGCAGCTTGTGGTGTGGATAGTACAAGGGGAGACGCCAAACAGGCGTCTCTTGTACATCCGCCCCGCCTGTAGTCACCAATCCGCGTAGCCAACGTGACGTCATTCAGGCCGGCCGCTGGCACGTACTGCGCATGCCTCGATCCCCGGCGTCATCCGAACAGCTGACGGTGCGTCGGGGAAAGAGGAGGCAGTCGCATCCTGGTATCCCGGCAACTGAGCGGACCCGGGGCAACTGCGCAGGCTCCCTATCTCCAGCGCGAGCCAGACAGCTGACGGCGCATGGAAGGGGGAGAGGGCGGACACGTCTCAGCATCCTGGCAACCAAGAATACAGAGAGGTCTGCCGCCATGGTCTCGCCCTCCAGTGCAGCCAGAGAGTCGACCACCCTACATGGAGAATAGGGGAGATGGAGCGCAGCCGCATCCACGTCAACACGGCCATCTAGGTACACCTAATGCGCCAACCATCTAGAATTAGATGTGGCACTGGGCGGCTGCACATTACCAATAAACACCGCCATACAGTGCAGGGAAGGGGTAAACCCATGGTGAAGGTACAGCCTCTGGAGAAGTAAAAATAAGAATAAAAAATTGCCGTATATACTCGAGTATAAGTCGTTCCGAGTATAAGTCGAGGCCCTAATTTACCACAAAAAAATGGGAAAAACGTATTGACCCGAGTATAAGACGAGGGTGAGAAATGCACAGCTACTGTAAGTGGAAAAGAGGGTCAACAATGCCCATTTGCAGCATCACTGTGCCCATTTGCATGCCTCACTGTGCCCATTTGCAGCCATAGGTCCCCTGAACTTCAAACTCGGTAGTTAAGGGTTCCTAGATGCCCCCTAGCTGCAGCCAAAATTTGGGGTCTCTGAACCCAAAGGGTCCCCAAATGACATTGCTGCAGATAGACACAGTTTACCGAATATGGGGCCCCGTATCTCGGGGCCACTTAGTACTAAGAACCCCAAATTTTGTGTGCAAACCCAGTGGAACTAGCACCATAAAATTTCCAAAGCTGGGGTTTCTAGCACTAAGTGGCCCCGAGATACAGGGCCCCAAATATCAGTTCAGAAAATGTCAAGCACTTTTCTGCAGCAGAAAATTACATTTTCTGAACCAGTTTTGGGGCCCCGTATCTCAGGGCCACTTGATGCTAGGAACCCCAGCTTTGGATATGTTATGGTAGCAGTTCCACTGGGTTTGCACACCAAATGTGGGGTTCCTAGCACCAAGTGGCCCTGAGATATGGGGCCCCAAAATCGGTTCAGAAAATGTCAAGCACTTTTCTGCAGCAGAGAATAACATTTTGCGAACCGATTTTGGGGCCCCGTATCTCGGGGCCACTTAGTGCTAGGAACTTCCGCTTTGGATATGTTGTAGTACTAGGTCCACTGGGTTTGCATACCAAATGTAGGGTTTCTAGCACCAAGTGGCCCTGAGATACGGGGCCCCATAATCGATTCGGAAAATGAAATTTTTTGCTGCAGAAAAGTGCTTGACTCGAGTATAAGTCGAGGGGGGCACTTTCAGCACGAAAAAATGTGCTGAAAAATTCGACTTATACTCGAGTATATACGGTAAGTCACATTGGTATAGAACATAGTAGTAATTAGCAATAAATGGCATGAGGGTATCATAACAACAATTGAGATGAAAAAGGGGAGGGGCAGGGAAAAAGAGGGGGGGTGAGAACAGGTACAACATCTGCGACTATACTGTACATATACTGATATTGTTAAAACATGTCAATTAGTTTACATTATTTAAGTCTACGTAGGGGAACATGGGAGGAAGAGTTCTAAGTTAACCATAAAATGGCTAAATAGGGATAGAGTCTCACTTCTGTTGGTGAACAACAATAAATTAATATATGAATAATTGTATAGTTTAACCAAGATGGCCCAGAAAAAATAGAGTAGAAGAGTAGAATAGTGAAAAGGCCCAAGATGAGTAGACTGGGTATATTTAAAGGAAAGGTTTATAGGTCTGAGCTTCGTTGATCCCAGGGGGGAAAGTGGCACCTAGGCGTTCTATCCATAGGGTTTCTTTTTGGCACACTCTTTTGTCCCAATCTCCACCCCTAGGGTCTATTGGGACTACTGCTAGTACAATAAATGAAATGAGAGAAATATTGAATTTGTGGTAGAGGTCAAGGTGCCTACTGACTGCTGTCACCATTTTCCCTTCACATGAGTAATATACATGGTCCCTGATTCTGCAGCGTAGGTGTCTGATTGTCTTCCCTACATAGAACGCGCCACATTGACATAGCATCAGGTATACCACTCCTTTTGTATCACAATCTGCATAGAATTTAGGCGTGAATTTTTCTCCATTTGGTAATGTAAAGGAGTTCCTTTCTTTGATCCATGGGCAAAAGGAACATTTGCCACATTGGGCCATTCCTAATTTAGGTTGTTTCAGTTTAGGGGTGGTAACAAAATGGCTTGAAGTTAGTTGATCACCTAAGGACCTCGTTCGTTTAAATGTAATTTGGGGAGAAGGACTGATGTATTTGTTTATAATGGGGTCCTCTTGGAGGATCGGCAAATGTTTATTAAGTATGTCCCTAAGGGTCTGGTGTTGTTGAGAAAATTTAGTAATAAATCTTACTGGGGCACTGGTAGAGACATTTTTCTGCTTGAAAAGTAGGGAGTTGACTGGCGGATGGCTTTGTTGTATGTGCTCCGTAGTATGGTTTTATTATAACCTCTTGCTAATAATCTATTGCGGAGCGCCTGTGCTTGAAATTTGAATTCCTCTAGATGCGTACAGTTGCAGCGTAGCCTGAGATATTGTGCATAAGGTATACTTTTAATAAGCGATCTCGGATGAGCGCTTTCCGCGTGCAGTAGGGTGTTCCCTGCCATTACCTTTCTGAACAGGGTGGTCGCTAAACAGTTCTCTTGGTCTTTAAAAATAGTTAAGTCTAGAAAAGTTATTTGATTCGAGTGGACAGAAGTGGTGAATTTGAGATTCATCGAATTGTGGTTGATAGTTTGGATGAAATCATCCAGAAGATTTTGGGTACCTGTCCATACTAGAAAAATATCGTCTATATACCTCCACCATATGAGGACCTGGTCAGTGTAAATGGTCAGGTCCTCATTAGAAAAGATATTGCGTTCCCACCCCCCCAGGTACAGGTTAGCCTAGGCCGGTGCACAACATGTGCCCATGGCCACGCCCTGTACCTGGAGGAAGTGGGAATCCTTAAAGCAGAAGTAGTTGCGAGTTAGTACAAATTTGAGCAATTCCAATATGAATTCACAGACTTCCCAACTATAATGATCTTGTTCTCCTAGAAAAGTGCGTGCCATCCCGATGCCCTGCTCGTGTGGGATGCTGGAGTATAATGCCTCCACATCCAGTGTCACGAGGAGGGCATCGGGAGGGACAGGCAATCCCTCTATTTGTTTCAACAAATCAAGTGTATCACGGGTATAAGACGGAAGGCTCAATACATGTGGCATTAAGACGAAATCTATGAGGCGGCTGGCATGTTCAGAAAGAGAGCCAATACCGGAGACGATTGGTCGGCCAGGAGGCATCGTGGAGTGCTTATGTATCTTCGGTAGGGCATAAAAGGTAGCCTTTTTAGGTTTTTTAACATTAAGATAATTATAAGTGTCTTGGTCTATTAGGCCCTTTTGGAAGGCCGAACCAATGGTCTCTTGCTTAAATTCTAGGATCTGTGTCTCGGGTAAATGGCAGTAGCAATGTTTGTTCGCTAAGATCCTGGTCACCATGGATTCGTAGTATGTTTTGGTCATCAGGACGATGTTCCCTCCTTTGTCCGCAGCTTTAATTTCTAGGTCTGGGTGATTTTTTAGGGCTTGAATGGCTTGTCTTTGGGAATAAGAAAGATTTCCTGGAGTTGCTGACATAGTGATTTCTTTTATATCTTTAATAGTTCCTATGAGGAAAGCCCAAATGTGTGAATTTGTGGTTAGTTCTGGAAAACGTGATTTGGGTTTGAATTTTTTGGTGTTAGATGTGTGTATAGTAGATGCCGCTGTCTCTTGTGAGAGATTTAATTCTTGTGACGATTCATTTTCCTCCAATAGGAGTATAAGATCTCGGAGGACTCGAAAATCCTCCATGGAGAAGTGTTTTACTTGTTCTGATATCGCTTTATCTTGTTTGGATTGTACCACTTGTTTATCGAAAAGGAATTTGTATGTTAAATTGCGCGAGAAAAGATAAACATCTTTTATTGTCTCATATTTGTCGATATTGGTCGAAGGGCAGAAGCTTAATCCAAATTTGAGGACATCAAGTGTCTCCTTGTCAAAATGATAGGGTGTTAGATTAATAACTTCCAAACCTGTGGTTATGTCGGTGTTGTCATGTTCGTGAGCAATTGAAAATTTGCCTGTGTATGGGGTGTTTGGATATGTGCATCCAATGTGCTTTGTCTAGTGTTGGGTGCTCGTTGTGTCAAGGGTGGAAGAGTAGTGGGGGGATTATGACCCTGGTTGTTCATCGGATCATTAGGGTTCGAGTTTGTGTGACCCACCTAAGTGGGGCCTGTAGTGTTCGGTTGTGTCATATTTGGTGTTTGTGATTGATTACTCAATATCTGTATTGCTTGTAGGGCTGTCGCCCCCAAGTATTTAGGTTGTGTTAGTGATCTTCCATTGGATTGTGACATGTGTCCTTGTGTTTGTGAGTGTGACGAGAATCTAGTATCTGCATTTGGAGGGCGTTTTTTAGAGGAAGGTGTGTAGGAGTTCCCTCCATAGTCTCTTTTTCGTGCTGTAGAATTGTCTCGGGGGTTGTGTTGGTTTTGTCTGGGGGCAGAGGATGTTGATCTGAATGAGGAATCTGATTCAGTGTCCTCGTCAGTAGCCCCATAGTTGTTATTAGTCTTCGTGACACGGTGGTAATTTCTAGAGCCCTTGCGTTGCATGGCATTCTGCCAATGGTATGCGAAGCCTTCGGAGAAGGCTAATCGTTTTTTTGATAATTTATTTTGTTTTTTATAGATGATGTCTTTGGTAATTCTTGTTATATAGTCTTTAGTTTCCTGGACTCGTTTGGAAAAAAGAGTATGTTCCCTGATAGTTTCATTCGATGTTTGTAGTAGGAGGATCTCCTGGTCTAGTGTGTTTAGTTCTGTCTGGTAGTGGAGTATCAGGAGTTTCATTAATTCCATACTGCACTGGGTCAGTATGTTTTCCCATTTGAGTCTAAATGCTGGGGATGTTACTTGAAAGGAGGGGTAGAGTTGGATCCTAAGGCCTAAGGGATTAATGCTTTCCCGTACGTATTTTTGTAAAAATTCAATATGCCAATGTAGATTGGCTTTCTTTTTGAGAACACGTTTAAGTTTAGCCATATATTGGTTTATACCGATTTCTTGTTCAGTATCTGTGTTGCAATTCGTTTGGATCTCTGTCATATAGCCCAACCAGCCAGTACCAACAAAATCCATAATGAATATAAGTATACGCGTAATCAATAATTGATTATTAATTTAAGTAGAAAAGAAAGAAAAACACTGGGGGGGGGGGAGAAGGGGGGAAGTTACTCAATTATTGAGGCCTCTAGTATATTAGCCGTAATAGTTAGAGAATTGATAGGCAAAAAGGAAACCAGGGGGTACAAATAACCACTAAAATGTGTTCAATATGCCCAGGTGCTTCCACCCATATTAAATTAAATAGATTAAAAGCGTATCAGCGCATAGTGGTCATGCGGATACGAAATATGTTACAGGTGCCACGTCTTATTTAAGTAGTTAGGAGAACAAGTGAATGTTGGTGGGCTCAAGACTTTATAGATACAATAATGAAAATGGTATGTAATTAAAATTCTATTTTATTTCGAAATTGTTTTAAAAAAGGGGATAGGGAATAAAATAAGAAAACATACACAGTTTACAAATTATGCACTCCATACACAGCTGGATGGTTTAAGTAATAAAGATAGGCGAAAATTTAGAACCAACAAGAGACATGCAACTTATTGATCCATATAATTACAGTACATTTCATTGAACCAAACGCTATGTGGTGGTGGCAAACAGATTCTGTCTAGGCTCGACATGTTACGCGCCGAATGCGCTTCTTCAGGGCACAGAATTGAATACTGTAATGAATAATACAATTGTGAAGAAAGCAACATAACATTATGTCTACATGAAAAATTGTATCTAAACAATGTAGTAGAATAGTGAGAAGAGGCTGTTCCTAAATTACCAAGGGGGTATCCGTCCTGCAGTGATCAGGCGGAGCGAAGGCAATGCGGGGACGAATGTAACATCATACAAATCAATCATAAGGAGATGGGGTAAGGTGTAGAGTACATCGTAAGACATATAGTCAGGTATGGTTGGGGTAGGAAGCGAAAGAAGCAGGGGGGGAGGGGGGGGAGAAAGAGGGAACGGGAGGGGAGGGGGGAGGCGGAAGAGAGAGAGGGAACGGGAAGGGGAAGGGGGGAGAGAGAAGAATAGGGAGGAAGGAGGGGGAAGGGGGGGAGGGAAGGGGAGGGGAGGTAGGAAAAAGGGAAGGAACAGGAAGGGGGAGGGAAGGGAAGGGGAAAAAAGGGAGGGGGGGAGGAAAAAAGGGAAGGGGGGGGGAAGAAGAGAACTCCAATTTATGAATAGTTTATATAGATGTCCGTATATATGTAGAATGATGTTTTTAGATGATTTGATAACCATAAAGATTACTAATAAAGAGAGATCAGAGGAAATTATATTATTAAGTAGTGAAGTATATTTACAATCACATGTAGTACAAGATGTGGCCCCTGGTATTATATATTATAGATAGCATTAGTATTAGAGGATAAATTAAATTAGATTGCACTTACCCTGATAAATTTATAACTATGCTTGGAAAGAAGGGGAGGTAAAAACGGAACCACAGCAATCTCATTAGTCAGTATTGGTAATTCACAGCACTATCAGCGGTTATTCTTTGATGGAAGGGGATCTGGTATCAGTCAGAGGCAGATGTAGGTATTGCATCAAGGTGCATATAGGATTTTTTCTTAGGAAGCTATTCTTTCTGACCCCCAGTCCTGCTGAGTCTGTTATATCAATAAAACATATTATAAGGATGAGCCATGAGTGAGCTGTTATGGAGGGTGGTAGGGATGCAAGCTTACCTGGATCTGTAGCATATAGTTGATAGATCACCCAGCTGTGTATGGAGTGCATAATTTGTAAACTGTGTATGTTTTCTTATTTTATTCCCTATCCCCTTTTTTAAAATCATTTCAAAATAAAATAGAATTTTAATTACATATCATTTTCATTATTGTGCCTATAAAGTCTTGAGCCCACCAACATTCTCTTGTTCTCCTAACTACTTAAATAAGACGTGGCACCTGTAACATATTTCGTATCCGCATGACCACTATGCGCTGATACGCTTTTAATCTATTTAACATATTCACTAGAGTCAATATTTTTTCTCCCTCAGGTGCAGGCAGGTGTCTGCGGTCAGAATTGAGTCTGTACCTATCGTTAGCATGTTGCAAAGCCTCCTGAACTTGTGCCCAAGTGGAACGAAGACCACGCAGATGCTCCTCTAATGCTGGAATACTCTGCGGAACAAACAAGTCAGGCAACATGGAAGGTTGGAAACCATAATTCACCATAAATGGGGACAAACAGGAAGCAGAATTCAAGGCACTGTTGTGAGCAAACTCTGCCCACGGTAATAGGTCTGACCAGTTGTTATGATGGTCAGAAATAGAGCAACGGAAGAATTGCTCCAAGCACTGATTGGCTCATTCTGTGGCCCCATTAGACTGCGGGTGAGACGCAGAAGAGAAAGCAAGCTGAATTCCCAACTGTGCACAAAAGGCTCGCCAGAACCGGCAAACAAACTGACTACCCCTGTCTCAGAAAAACACCTTGGGTAGCCCATGTAAGCGAAAGATCTCCCGAGTAAAAATGGAAACCAGTTCCTTTAGAAGTGGGCAACTTCATAAGTGGAATAGAATGACACATCTTTGAGAACCGGTCAACCAGCATAAGGATAACAGTGTTGCCTTGGTAGTTGGGTAACTCCACAATGAAATCCATAGACAGAGGGGTCCAGGGCCTCTCTCCATTGGATATGGATTGTAGGAGGCCCACTGAAAGGTGTTGTGGAGTCTTACTCTGAGCACACACGGAACAGGCAGGTACGAAGGCAGTTACATCAGCCCATAGACTAGGCCACCAGAATTGTTGAGAAATGGCCCAAACCAGTTGATTCTTCCCAGGGTGGCCAGCTACCTTGGGAGAATAGTAAGTCTGGAGCACGGCAGTACAGAGACTCTCTGGGACAAAGCAGCGGTCACAAGGTTTCTCAGTAGGAGCATGGACCTGAGCAGAAAGAGTTTTGTCACCCAAAGGAGAAGTAAGACTGGTGTGAACCGTAGCCAGAATACGATCAGAAAGAATCACAGAAACCGGAACCGACTCCAACTTGGAAATGGAGGAAAATTGTCGTGGCAAGGCGTCAGCCCTTACATTCTTAGTACCGGGTAAGAATGAGACAATGTAATTAAAACTCTAGAAAAGAGCCCATCGCGCCCTTCTGGGAGAGAGGCGCTTAGCCTCAGACAAGAATGTGAGATTCTTATGGTCAGTAAGAATGAGAACCGGCACAGTGGTACCTTCAAAGAGAGGTCTCCATTCTTTCAGGGCTAAAATGATCGCCAACAGCTCTGTCATCAATCTCGTAATTGCACTCTGCAGGTGACAATTTCTTAGAAAAGTAGCCACACTGATGCATAGCGCTCTCAGAGTTAGAACTTTGAGACAGAAGGGTGCCAACTCCAGTCTCAGAAGCATCAACTTCTAAGATAAACGGCAATGTAGGATCAGGATGTGCCAACACAGGAGTAGAAACAAAGGCAGCCTTGAGACTCTCAAAGGCCTTAATGAACTCCGGAAATCAACTCTGTGGGTTACCGTCATTTCTGGTCATATCAGTCAGGGGCTTGACCAGAGATGAGAAGTTAAAGCGGAGTTCCACACAAAAATGAAACTTCCGCTTTTCGGAACCCTCCCCCCCTCCGGTGTCACATTTGGCACCTTTCAGGGGGGAGGGAGGTGCAGATACCTGTCAAAGACAGGTATTTGCACCCACTTCCGGCATAGACTCCCATGGGAGTCTATGCCTCTTCCCGTCCCGACCGCGCTGTCTGCTGGGAACACAAAGCTCCCAGGAGAGAGCAGGGACCACTAGGGACGCACAGAGCGACTCGCGCATGCGCAGTAGGGAATTGGGAAGTGAAGCTGCAACGCTTCACTTCCTGATTCCCTCACCCAGGATGGCGGCGGCAGCTGCCGAGAACCGAGCGGGTTCTCGGCGTCCCCTGCCGACATCGCTGGACCCCGGGACAGGTAAGTGGCAATGTATTAAAAGTCAGCAGCTGCAGTATTTGTAGCTGCTGGCTTTTAATATTTTTTTTTTGGTGGTGTGGGTGAACCCCCGCTTTAAGATTAAACTTCCGATAATAGTTGTCAAAGCCCAGGAAACGCTGCAGAGGATGTAAACCCACGGGTTGGAGCCACTGTAGGACTGCCGAAAGTTTCTCTGGGTCCATCGAAAAACCAGCAGTGGAAATGACAGGAATTTAACCTGTTCACAATGGAACTCGCACTTCTCCAGTTTACAATAGAGATTGTTTTCTCTTCGTTTTTGAAGCACACAACAGACATCTGTGTGGTGTCTCTCCAGGGGTGCAAAATATAAGGATATCAGCGAGATAAACCACCACACATAACTGCAACAAATCTCGGAGGACATTGTTAATAAATTCCTGGAAAACGGCCGAGGCGTTACCAAGGCCAAAAGACATTACGAGGTACTCATAATGGCCTGTTCTGGTATTAAACGCTGTTTTCCACTCGTCACCCTCCTTAATCCGCACAAGATTGTATGCCCCTCTCAAATCAAGCTTCGTGAAAACCGTTGCTCCCTTGAGGCGGTCAAATAACTCTGTAATTAACGGAATCGGGCAGGCATTCTTAATTGTGAAACAATTGAGACCCCTATGATCAATACAAGGTCTCAGTTCACCGCTCTTCTTCACAAAGAAGAAACCAGCACCAGCAGGAGACAGAGATTTGTGGATGAAACCTCGAGAAAGTGTGTCTGCAACATACTCTTCCATGGCCTTATCCTCCAAGACTGACAAAGGGTAAACCCGGCCACAAGGGGGTATGGCACCAGGTTGAAGGTCAATTGCGCAATCATAAGACCGATGTGGAGGCAAACTACTGGCTTGACCTTTGTCAAAGACATCACTAAAATCAGGGAGGAGAGTGAAGAGGTGCACAGGACCTTAGCTACCTTCTGGAAGCATGTCTCATTATATTGTGGTGACCAGGAGAGAACCTCAGCACGGAGCCAATCAAAAGAGGGGTTGTGCCTCTGTAACCAAGGATAACCAATAACCAATGGAAACCTAGGTGAGGAAATAACTTGGATTTGGATTATGTCATGTTGAAGTGCCCCTACGGCCATGGACAACTGAACCGTCCCATGAGTCACATGGGCAGGCTGTAGAGGTCTCCCGTCAAGAGCCTTAATGGCAAGTGGAGTGTCACGCAGCTGCAGTGGAATCGAGTGCTGCGATACAAAGGCAGCATCAATGAACAGGCCTGCAGCCCCAGGGTCAATTAGAGCCTGTATCTCAATGGACGACTCAGCCCAAGAAAGGGTGACCGAAACCAGGGGCTTATCCTTCTGGATAACTGGGGACGAAACAACGCCACCTAAGGTCTGTCCATGACAGGACCTCAAGGTTCGGGCGTTTCCTGGACAGGTAGGACAAGACTTCAAAAAGTGACCTGCCTGGCTACAATAAAGGCACAATCTCTCCCTCCTCCTAAAGGCTCTCTCATCCTCAGAGAGATGCTTGAAGCCCAAGTGCATGGGTTCATCTTCACAGACTGACTCGGTACCAGGAGGCATGGGAGGTGAGGGAGGCAAGGGTGGGACAGCAAAGCTCGGAGGCAAACATACAGGAGGCTTCCACAAGTGCTCCTTAAAAGAATCTCTTTGAGTCTGGAGTCAATGAGGATGGCAAACGTGATCAACCTCTCCGGCTCAGTGGGTATATCTTGGGCTGCTATCTCATACTTGATGGAATCCGAGAAACCATGAGAAAAAGCAGCCACGAGGGCCTCATTTTTCCAAGCAACCTCTGCTGCCAGAGTACGGAATTTAATGGCGTAGTCGGCAACAGTTCTCGTACTCTGTTTGATGGACATGAGGCACTTGGCAGCAGAAGCTTGTGGGAACATCAAATACCCTTTTAAAGCAGGCCACAAAGTCAGGGTAACTCAAGACAACAGGTTTGCCCAGGCCAAGGCTCTCCCTGAAAGCAAACATATCATGAAACCTACTTTGCTTCTGTCCGTGGGAAATGCCTGGGGCAGCATCTCAAAGTAAATCTCAACCTTGTTGAGAAATCCTCTGCATTGAACTGGAGCGGAGCGGAACCAGACATACCTCTTATAGAGGTAATACTCAAGGCGGGTGCCTGCACAGAGACTGGCGCAGCAGCAGGGACGGCCTGCAACTCAGGTTGTACCGGAGCAGCCACAGTGGGAGACTCCAGGTGAGCCGTGCGACTCAGGAGCGTTTGTAACGCTATGACAAACTGATCCATGCGGTGATCTTGCTCATCCAATCTGGAAAAAATACTACCAACAAGTGGATTGACTGTATCTTCTGAATTCATGGCCTTCGCCTACTATCAGGGACCATGAATCAGACCGAGACAGAAAAATAGTTAAATCACACTTGTTTATTAATAATAATAATAATAATAATAAGATAAAGTAAGCGTAAGCAAGCCAGAGTTCAGTAGCCGGATCGGTAGTCAGCCAAGCAAATGTCAGAGAGCCAGAGATAAACGTAGAGTACAGCAAGCAAGATCAGGAGCCAGAAGGAACGTCAGCCGAGCAAGTCTTCAACAGGAATGCAGGAGAAAGTCTCTGATGTTGACAAAGGCGAAGGCAGAGATCAAATGAGCTGGACGACTTTAGGTAGGCAGGACTGACGAGCAGAATCAACAACAGCTGGGTAACTGTGGAGAGAGATAGGAACTGGCAATTAGCTGTCAGCTGAGCGGCCAGCTCAGAGAAGGAAGCCCTGAGCCCAGCCCTGACAAATCCGACACTTGTATGAGATCAAAGTAGGGTGTGTCTCAAATGTTGAAAACACATTCCCAAAGCAATAAGGTAAATTGTGGAAAAACCATGCAATATATGAGACCTTTTAAAAACTGTCGACCACCTATATAGGTACTATTTCTTCCTTCACAGACTAATAAAGAGGCCTGTCAAATGAGTGGAAAAGTGAGAAAAAGAAATGGAAAAAGAGCACCAACGAGTAAAAGAAAAAGAAACAAGAAATTAAAATACCCTTTGATATTCCTGTACCAAAAGGTATCTTAAATTGTAGTGTGATTTATCACCGAAAAATACACTAATCTCTAATGCAAGATTCACTACTCGTGGGAAGCACCGTAGGTGTTCGCTAACCACTGAAATAATAAACACTCAATTATTCATTGAATAAAAGGAACCCACAGCCAGCACTACACAAAAACACAAGCTTCATTATGGCCCATCGCATCTCTTCACGGCTATAATCAAGATTCGTCAATAACAGGTTAAATAACAGGTAAATAAGTGGGTGTATACATAAGCGCAATCCCACATACATCTTTCTGCAGTGCAAAAACAAACAATCTGCGGCAAAAGCAAACTGGCTGAGGCAATAAAGCCACACTTTGATAAACCATACGCATAAAAGCTGTACATGACTATTATCAACAAAATTATGCAGATCTTGAGGCCTCCAAACTGTGTGGGAAAAAAAACCCCAAGCACACCTCGGCACCTTCGGGTAACTCCCAAAAGCAACTTGTATGCAATAAACAGCATACACATGGGTTGTGTAAAAACATATATAGGTGGGAAAAAATTGGTTCTGAAAGCCTGTAGGTCTTACCAAACAGTAAAATCAGCACCTCAAATCATAGCATATTTCACCATCATGAAGTCCAGAAAGATACAAGCAAAACAACCTAAGCTGAGTTATGGGAGAAAATGAGCTGAGGGACCCCCCCCAACAGCCTAGCAAAAACAAGGCCCAGTCTTCGGGACTAACACCTGAGGGCTTCCATCATGTGAGTCCATTGAGGTTCACAATCACAATTCTATCTGTCCCTTATTGCTGGGTTGAGTAGTGGCCATTAGGGATAAGCCGAACACCCCCCGGTTCGGTTTGCACCAGAACCTGCGAACGAACGAAAATTCGCACGAACGTTAGAACCCTATTGGCGTCTATGGGACTCGAATGTTTGAAATCAAAAGTGCTCATTTTAAAGGCCAATTTGCATGGTATTGTCCTAAAAAGGGTTTGGGGATCCGGGTCCTGCCCCAGGGGACATGTATCAATGCAAAAAAAACTTTTAAAAAAGGCCATTTTTTCGGGAGCAGTGATTTTAATGATGCTTAAAGTAAAAAAAAAAAAAGGTAAATATTCCTTTAAATATCATACCTGGGGTTGTATATAGTATGCCTGTAAAGTGGCGCGTGTTTCCCGTGCTTAGAACAGTCCCTGCACAAAATGTAATTTTTAAAGGAAAAAAAGTCATTTAAAACTGCTTGCGGCTTTAATGTAATGTTGGGTCCTGGCAATATGGATGAAAATCAGTGAGACAAACGGCATGGGTACCCCCTAGTCCATTACCAGGCCCTTTGGGTCTTGTATGGATATTAAGGGGAACCCCGCACCCAAATTAAAAAAGGAAACAGCAGTATACAGGCTCTGTACTCTGAACAGCAGTATACAGGCGGTGCAAACAAGACAGGGACTGTAGGTTTGTTGTTAAGTAGAATCTGTTTGTAATTTTGAACTGGTACATTTTTATTGTGTTTAGCTCCAGCCAAAAAATCTATTTTAAGCTTTTTGGAAAACATAGGGAAGGGTTATCACCCCTGTGACATTTGTTTTGCTGCCTGTGCTCCTCTTCAGAAGATCTCACCTCACTTTTTGTCCTCTGGGTCACTAAGGACGACAGGGTCCGCAGCCACCTCCTCCCAGCCACGTACAAGTCCATGTGTTTCTTGGGACTGATCCCTTAAAGACTGCTGCTTATGCTGAGTGCCAGGCTCCACCTCCATACTGACACAATCCTCCTTCTCCTCGTCCTCTTCCTGTGTGATCGGCAGGCATGCAGGAACACTGTCTGGATAAAGGGGGCCTTGAGAGCTAAGGAAGTCCTCCTCTTCTTGCCTCTGTTCTGCCTCAAGTGCCCTGTTCATTATTCCACGCAGCTTGTGCTCCAACAGGTGGACAAGGGGGACAGTATCACTGTTGCATACACTGTCACTGCTCACCATCCTTGTGGCCTCCTCAAATGGTGACAGGACAGTGCATGCATCCCTGATCATGGCCCACTGGCATGGGGAAAAAAAAAAAAACTCTCCTGACCCTGTCCTGGTGCCATAGTTGCACAGGTAATCATCGATAGCCCCCTGCTGCGTGTGCAGCTGCTGCAGCATGGCCAATGTTGAGTTCCACTTGGTGGGCATGTCACAGATTAGGCAGTTCTTGGGCAGGTTAAACTCCTTTTGGAGGTCTGTCAGCCGAGCACTGGCATTATATGACCAGCGGAAATGCACACAGACTTTCCTGGCCTGCCTCAGGACATCCTGTAAGCCCGGGTACCTGCCCAAGAACCGCTGCACCACCAAGTTAAAGACATGAGCCAAACAGGGCACATGAATCATTTGTCCCTGTCGGAGGGCAGAGAGGAGGTTGGTGCCATTGTCGCAAACCACCATTCCTGCCTTAAGTTGGCATGGCGTCAACCACCTCTGAACTTGCCCCTGCAGAGCTGACAGAACCTCTGCCCCAGTGTGGCTCCTGTCACCCCCAAGCACACCAGCTCAAGCACCGCATGGCATCTTTTGGCCTGCATACTTGCGTAGCCCCTTGAACGGCTACGGAGCACCGCTGGTTCCGTGGACAAAGCACTGGAAGAGGCCATGGAGGAAGAAGAAGAGGGGTGGAGGAGAGGGGTGTGTCACAATCATTAGTAGTGGCATTTTGGAGGCGTGGTGGTGGAACAACCTCCAACACTACTGCGCCTTGTCCTGCATCCTTCCCAGCTGCCAGCAGAGTCACCCAATGCACGGTGGAACTTAGGTAACATCCCTGTCCATGCCTGCTGGACCATGAGTCAGCAGTAATATGCACCTTACCGCTGACCGCCCTGTCCAGTGAGGCATGGACATTGCCTTCCACATGCCGGTAGAGAGCCAGAATCGCCTTCCGGGAGAAAAAGTGGCGTTTGGGTACCTGCCACTGAGGAACCGCACATTCCACAAACTCACAGAAGGGGGCAGAGTCTACCAACTGAAAAGGCAGCAGTTGAAGTGCTAGCAATTTTGCCAAGCTAGCATTCAATCGCTGGACATGTGGATGGATACAATCTGACGTCAGTGTACCGAAAGCAGGTTGCCCACAAGTACTTTGCTGTGACACACCTAATTCTACACCTTCATTCCTCAGTGCAGGTCTCAGAGAGGACTGAAGGTATAGTGGGGTTGGAGATCTCAGCTGATGAGGAGCAAGGAGAGGTCCTCTTTGTTCTTTGGTGTGGGTCTTTCAGATACGCTTGCCAACAAACTGCATGGCAGGGCAACATATGTCTGATCAAGCATGTGGTGCCCAAGCGGGAGATGTTTTGGCCACGCGAGATACGCTTGAGACATATGTTGCAAATAGCAGCGGTGCGATCTGATGCACTCGTCTCAAAAAAGGCCCACACCAAAGAACTTTTGGAATAATGCAGAGAGACAGGAGCACCCTGCACATGCAGAGATTTGGGGTGTACTGCAGTCAGTGTGCTGCCCTTAGGCTGGCCCCTGGAGGGCATCCTGCCTCGTTGGTGATGTGCCTCCCCCTCCTCTCTCCTATCAGGCACCCACGTTGAGTCAGTGACCTCACCCCCTCCCTCCTCATCACTGGAGCAAACCTGGCAGTATGCTGCAGCAGGGGGAGCATGACTGCCAGATTGCTGTCCTTCTTGGGCACCCCCTCTGTCCATGCTCACGTTACTGCCTTCATCTAGCTCAGTATCATCATCAGAGCCTTCTAAACGCTGGGCATCCTCCTGGAGCATGTACCCAACACTGTGGTCAAACAGTTTGAGGGACTCCTCAGGAGGACATGGTGGGGCTAGGGAAGGAGTCACTGATGACATTGAGCCGAGGGAAGAGGCCGCGTTGGCAGCTGCTTTGCCAGCCAAAGTACCCTGAGCATGGGTGAGAGAGGATGAGGAGGATGAGAACGGCTTGGTCATCCACTCGACCAAGTCTTCCGCATGTTGCGGCTCAACACAGCCAGCTGCCGAAAAAAAGGCCAAGCGTGTCCCACGGCCACGTGCTAATGAGGATGCACCGTCTCCACGACCAGCACTGTTGCCTCTAGACACAGAGCCTGCTTGCCCTCTTTTATTGGCTTGTGACTGTCTGCCTCTCCTTGTTGGCCTTCCAGACATACTAATGGCCTGTAGCTGCACTAAGCTGGGATAAATAAATTATATATATATATATACTGATACTGCAGCTAGCAAAATCAACTTCCTGCCTGTAGTATGAGACCACCACCAACCTTCTACAGGTAGCTTTAGCCAAACACTGTGCAGAGCTCACAAAAGAACTAACTTGTAGCTTTAGCTGAACACTGTGAGCAGGACGCACCACACTAACTTGTAGCTTTAGCTGAACACTGAGGAGGACACACTACACTAACTTGTAGCTTTAGCTGAACACTGTGCAGAGGACGCACTACACTAACTTGTAGCTTTAGCTGAACACTGTGCAGAGGTCGCACTACACTCTCTCTAAGCACGCCGGAACACACTACACAGGCAGGCGGTCTTATATAGTGTGGGGCGTGTTCTAAACCCCCTGAGCCATGAGTGGCCAAAGCCACCCTGGCTTTGGCCAATTACAGCTCTCTGACGGCGCTGTGATTGGCCAAGCATGCGGGTCATAGTGCATGCTTTGCCAATCATCAGCCAGCAATGCACTGCAATGTCGCAGTGAATTATGGGCCGTGACGCGCCACGCGAATTTGGCGCGAACGACCCATATCGTTCTCAATTCAGCGAACGATCGAACAGACGATGTTGAGTCGAACATGGGTTCGACTCGAATGCGAAGCTCATCCCTATTGGCCATCATAATTTGCAGAAATGGACCGAATGTTCATCCAGAAAAAAAAAAAAAAAAGTAAATTAAAAAAAAACAAAAAACTTAGACTTAGTGAAATTACCTGTTTGTCTCCATCATTGCTTGTTCAAGGTGGATCCTTTGTCCCAGGTCACCACGGAGACTGAAATAAGGGATAATGGGTGTCCCTGCATTGAACCCTAGTGTTTCTGGGTGGGACCTGTTTTTTTGAACGGTGGTTTTGAATGTGATGAAAGTGGATAAGTTGGAGGGCTGTGAGCAAGTGCTGGGAGCCAAAACTCCTGGTACCACTTAAGCAGGTCTATGAGCGACAGATGAATAGCTTCGCAAAGGCCGGTTAAACTTCTGGAGTATGGAGCATGACTTGTTTGTCACTCCGTGTGACACTTAGGGCAAAGGAAAAGCACCACCGATGTCCTGAAGAGGTTGCAACGCTTTCCTATTTTTCAGTGTTATAAGTGACAAATCATGAAAGAGCGCTGTAGTATATCTGTTGAAGGTGATAAGTTCATTCTGTCATGCCTTAGCTAGGATATCTTTCCATGTGAAACTCTGAAGGCAACATATGATATCTCTTGGTGGGGAGTTCCCAGTGCCCAGAGGACACATTGGGGAGTTCACAGTGTCCACTTGAATTCAATAGGGAACTTATCAGATCTTTCTAAAAAGTTGTCAAACCCTTTCTGCAGGATCTGTTTGATCAGTGACAATTGATTCAGGTATACCCCTCACTCTGATGTTATTTCTCCTTCCCCTATTATCCAAGTCCTCCATGTTCCTGTTAATATCTATGATGTGGAAAGCATGCGAGTCCATTACCTTCTAAAGCCAGTGCATAGATCTGTTTCTTCTCTTGCCTACCTGCTGTTCTGAAGCCATATTTTCAGTGAGGACTAAAAGGTCAGCTTTTAGGTCTGTCTAAAGTGTGTTCTTCATTTCAGTTGCTATGGCAGTGATGTCAGAAATTGTAAGAGGATGATCAGCTTGTGCTGTGTCCCTTACTAGGTCCTCTGAAACAGCCTGTGAGTCCTCACTGTAGTCCTCTTCCTGCTGAGTTGGCACCATCTTACCCGCCAGTGTCCTGGCTATTGAGAATGTTTGAGATCAGAAAAATTGTAACATGTTGAGGGCAGAGGAAGTGACGGAGGGACGATGCTGGTGGGTCAGCAGTGTGTGGAGGGTGTTTTTGCCCATACATCAGCTGCTAAGATGTCAGGGATTTATTATGATAGCCACTAGGTTCTTGGAGCTCCAATAGCAAGCAGCCATCCACCTCAACGTCCAGGCCATGCCCCCAATTGCTGGTGATTTTAATGCTACACTTGATGAGTTTACCTCACCCAGCACCACGCACTCTGATTGCAATAAGGGCCTACAATGTCTTTTAGTGAATGTTTTACATGTTGATGGCTGAAGATTGCTGCACACAGCTGACCATGCATATACAGTATGTGTTATTCACATATATAGACATAGAGTATATCCTTATAGCAGATTTCCCTTTTCCCAGAATAAACAATACAATTTTCCCTTTCTGGTCATTCATTCCCCACATACCTCACTAAAACCCAGTACTTTAAAAACCTCTCTAGCTTACTAAGCTAATTATTATTTAGACAATAACATACCCTGTTTCCCCAAAAATAAGACCTAGCGTGATTGTCAGTGATGGCTGCAATATTAGTCATACCCCCCAAATAAGCCCTACCCTGTTTCCCAGAAAATAAGCCCTACCCTAATAATAAGACCTACAAAGACTTTAACTAGGGCTTATTTGGGGGGTAGGGCTTATATTGCAGCCATCACTGACAATCACGCTAGGTCTTATTTTCGGGGAAATAGGGTACTTCATTGAGACACAACCATCCTCTTTTGACGGGCAGCAAGGGTGGTCCACAAAGTCATCAGTAGGGCCTTACACTGTTACAACCAAGAAGGGCAGGCAGTTGAAATATACTAATTTACAAGCTGATGTCCTTCAGACACAAAGAACACCAGCTTAAAGTAAAAACACACCTGCTACAAAAAAGGTGGCAGGCAGTTGCTCTCTTCAATGCCTTTGTAACCGCCAAAACACTACAATTGTTATACACCAATAATAGATTCTATAGACAGGGAAATCATATTGGTCTTCTTCTTGTTAATGTAAATATGCCCCATGGCCCAAAGCATCATATCCTAAAAATATCAGATTCAGGTTTCCAAACAAGTACCACACAAGCATGTTTTATTATCTTAACTTCTGAACAATATTGCAAGAAAACTGTACTTGGCTCAACCTTCTCAACTTTCTTTACTTCAATATTTTTGGGGCCAAAGTATTTTGTCCAAGCTAACATCTGATCACAGGCAACAACTTAATTTGCTATTTTACTGCAGTAGAGGTAAAATGTGTGGTTAAGCATTCCATTAACAATAAGGCCTCAAGCAGACTGAACATTCTACAGCTGTTTTTGGCTTCAAGTGTTTTTTTCTGCAGCCAGTAAACTCCCCAACATGTTATGCTATGTGTCAATGCACACATAGGCTGTTATCTGTGTTTTTTGGTAGGGGAGTTTTCTGGCTGGAAAAAAAAAAACAGAACTAGTGGGTGTTAAGAGGAATTTTTCAGCTGTAACTCTGATAAAAACTTAACAAATGCTAAAAAATTATGAAAAACATGGCTATTCTGCATTTATCAGTGTTTTAGAGCCTATGGCCCCTTTCACACGGATGCATCGTCTATCCATTTTTCTTCAATCTATCAACGGACAACAATGCATTCCTATGGGCAAACAGATGACCATCCGTTACCATCCGTTAACCTCCGCTTCCGTTTTTATCCTATTTTTTTTAACGTACAAGGCTATGTCCAGATCCGTCAAAATGGATATTAACTGACAATGTCCGTCAACGTCCGGTCAGTTAAGATCCATTTTGAAGAAATAATTCAAAGGTCATACTTTGACAAATAAAAAAACAAAGTGAAAAAACCTTTTATGCGGAATAATAAAACTAAAACTGTTTTGTACATATAATGTGCTTTTGTGTCTTTTTATGCTATCAAAACACAATGAAATAACCAAATTAATTAATTAATTAATAATATTAAATTTGTTATGCATTATTTATATATATTGGTACTGCCATGGAACTTCTCCTGATGGAGAAAGAAAGTAGTCTGTAAATTGTTCGCACATGGCAATGTAGAATGGGAGGAGCAATGCTTTCTGGGTAATTTCCTTAAAGGCACAGAAACTGCTGTAAACAGATACAAAAATGGATGTAAACGTGTACATTAACAGATGAAAACGGAGATTAACGGAACAGAAGACAGATGCAGACGCATAAAGCAATGGATAAGAACTGATACGTTTTTATCATGGCTAAACTGATGGTGCCCATGTGAAAGGGGCCATATGCTTTTTGGGAGTTTAGTTTTGCTAAAAAAAAAACAAAAAAAAAACAAAAAAAAAAACCGCTGAAAACACTACCACAAAAAATGCTGCAAAACTCATTCGACAGCTTTCTACAGCTAACACTATTGGCATTTTTATAACATGTCAGATGGTTACCCAGTTGATTTCTAAAGCCGCGTACACACGGGCGGACTTTGACCGGACTGGTCCGACGGAATGAATCTGTCGGACAATCCGACCGTATGTGGGCTTAATCGGACCTTCAGCGGACCTTTTCTGTCAAAAATCTGATCGACTTTAGATTTGGAATGTTTCAAATCTTTCTGCCGGAACTCTGCCGGACCCAGTTCCTATCGAGAAATCCGCTCCTTTGTATGCTGGTACGACGGACAAAAAACGACGCATGCTCTGAAGCAAGTACGAGATGGAAGCGCTCGGTCTGGTAAAACTAGTGTTCATATTGGAGCTACCACATTCCTCATGCTGCAAATTCTGTGATCATTTAATGCAGCGCATTATTGTCTTCTTTATTATGCTAGAAGAACGAAGTTGTTTTGCTGCTCATATTCACACAGAGTTCTGGATTATTTCTCTTGATCTCATGAATGATATTGTATTTTTTAAAAGCCCGATCTCCATAATAATGTTTACAAATTTATTTTTTGAGTCATCTTTTATTATTTTTGATTTCATCAAGAATTTTTTTTTATGATTATTTAAAAATTATTTTCTAGTGATCTCCATAATTTTTTTTTTTGTGTGTCAAGTTAACACAATAACATTATCTTTTTGTTTTTTTTTGTAACCTCAAGGAGGTTGGTGTCCCTTGTTAATTTGACATTGTCTTTTAGAAATGTATTTGAATAAAAACACATAGGCAAGTATTTTCAGAAAATAATATCCATTTATTCTGGTTAACAAAATAAAGATGAAGGCAACGCTGGAGAAACTTTCAGAATTTGTGAAGCCTTTTGGCCCTAGGGCACACAAGTCTGTGGGAAAAAAAATTGGGATCTTGAGGAGTCCATAAAATAGGGAGCACAATGTGGTCCAGGAATCCCAGAGATCAAGACCAGCAGCAGATGACATATATGTCCCCAGGCTGTGGTACTACACCAGCCTGCGTCTTCTGTCAGACCAGACTGAACCCAGGTCATCACTTTCTTCTCTTCGTTGCAGCCTTCCCTCCATGCTGCCCTGCAGCCTTCCCTGTAGCCTTCCTTGGAGACTGTGACTCTGGTGGTGGACTTGTGGCAGGAGGATGGGCTTGTTCATATATTTGGCTGTTGGCAGTTAACTCGCCCCTCAGCCCCTTGTGATGAAGGGCATCAAAAATAATTCTTTCACAGAGGAGGCCTTGGTCCTTCTCCAATTCGACCAACCTGCTCGCTATATAGCAGCCATAGGCCTCTTCAGAGTCAGGGGGGCTCGTGAGGAAATTCATAGCTTCTCTAGTGAGGTGCAGTGATGCCTCCTCTGTCACCGTCCCCTTCCTGGGCCTTTTTGTATGAAGCCGGAAGGGAGGCACCTGCGATTGGGTGAGGCTCCTACTGGGCCCGGCCACTTCCTGGCTGACACTGGGCCCGCCCACCTCCTGGCTGACACTGGGCCCGCCCACCTCCTGGCTGACACTGGGCCCGCCCACCTCCTGGCTGACACTGGGCCCAGCCTCCTTCTGCCTGCCACTTTCCAGAACTTCCTCCTGGCTGAGCTCATCCTGTGTATTAAAAAAAGGGACATAGTTTTAGTTTTTGGTTCATCAATCACACACAATTTTCAGTTCATGACTTGCAAATTCAATGTTAATACATATAAAAGAATATAATTCTGACCCCAGCATTTTTTCAAGCTGGTGACAAAACTTTTTGGCCACTACAGTCAATTGATATGTATACATCATATTTTGGATAAAATCCTTAATAGGTAATCAATTATAACATCTAGTTAACATCATTAAGATTAGGACACTAAATATGTCTAAAAATAATATACCTGGCTCCAGCTGGGTGCATCTGGTTCTTCCAGGATGAAAGGCCCAAGTTGTTCCTCGTCAGCCTCTGCTGGGGTGGAGGGAAGGCTGCAGGGAAGGGTGGAGGGAAGGGTCGAAAGAGATTCCCTGGCTTCAGTTTGGTCATCAAGAAAACGCAGTTTACCACAGCCTGGGTACATACACATCATCTGCTGATGCTCCTGATCTCAGGGAAGCCGGGATCTTGTTATGCTCCCTCCTATACATATTCCTCAAGATCCCAATTTTACGTTCCAAAATCTTCATGGTTGCTTCTGGGATCAAAGTCTGCACAAATGCCAGAAGTCTCACCAGCGTTTCCTTCCTTATTGGTTTATTGTAATATGCACTGTGTTTCACCTCCCACAGATTTCTCATCTCCCTGTACTTGTCAATAAATTGGGACATGAATTTGGGATCCTTAAACTTATTATTCATTTTTTCTGTAAGACAATACAGAAGACAAAAACACTAATGTTAGCCTAAACTCTCATAATCTTATCCCAACATAGGCCTCAGTCTTTAAGCAGTATAGGCCACTGATGTTTAATAGAATTTTTAATAAACCCTTCGTTTCGGATGCTCGCAACTTCAGTTCTTTTCCTCCGCGCACAAAAAGGTACCTACGACACATGCATGTTAGCTTTATATACACTGTGCAAGCATGACACTCCACCCGCGTCGCCTGCCCCTGACATTTTTTCAAGAATATTCTCCGCCCCCTTCTCAACACACAGAACGTACGTATGGCACATTCGTATTAGCTTTACTGTATATACACTGCACATGCGTGAAACTCCGCCTGCGTCGCCCACCCCTGACGTTCTTTTTCATGAAGATTCCCCGCTCCTTCTCTCTACGGTGCGCAGTTATGAGCAACATGGCGGAGACACAGCAGGTGTGTGTTAATTACCCCAGTAGCGAGGAAAGCGTGGAGCCCGAAACATCCCGATCCAGGAAGAAGAGATTTAAGGCCTCCAAGGAAATGGTGGAGATGGTGGACATCTTGCGGAGGAGCGATTTATGATGGGAAGCATGGACCATACACCCAGCCAAATTTACACAAGGCCAAAATCATGTCCAAAGTTGTGAAGACTCTGCAGCAAAATTTTGGGGTACGCCGCTCCAAAGACCAATTAAGAAAACGCTGGTCCGACCTTAAACTGAGGGAGCCAGATCAGTACAGAAGAATAAAAAAGTGCTTCAAAAAAGTACGTACTTGTCGTGTGTTCCTATTTTGATTATTAACTTTCATCCTGCTCCATGTGCTTTTTCTCTACTGTTGTACAGTTTTAAATGGCTACTTTCATATTCGTGGACACAGTATTCGTTCGTAGGAAACATCGTTTGACAATACAGTGCCTTGCAAAAGTATTCACCCCCTTGGCTTTTTACTTATTCTGTTACATTACAGCCTTTAGTTCAATGTTTTTTTTAATCTGAATGATATGCGATGGATCAGAACACAATAGTCTAAGTTGGTGATGTAAAATTAGAAAAATATATACATAACTATTCTTCAGAAATAAACTGATAATTGGCATGTGTGTATGTATTCACCCCCTTTGTTATGAAGCCCATAATAAGCTCTGGTGCAAACAATTACCTTCAGAAATCACATATTTACATATTTAGTGAAATGATGTCCACCTGTGTGCAATCTAAGTGTCACATGATCTGTCATTACATATACACACACCTTTTTGAAAAGCCCAAGAGGGTGCAACACCTAAGCAAGAGGCACCACTAACCAAACACTGCCATGAAGACCAAAGAACTCTCCAAATTAATAAGGGACAATGTTGTTGAGAAGTATAAGTCAGGGTTAGGTTATAAAAAAAATATCCAAATCTTTGATGATTCCTAGGGGCACCATCAAATCTATCAACCAAATGGAAAGAACATGGCACAACAGCAAACCTGCCAAGAGACGGCCGCACACAAAAGCTCATGGACCGGGCAAGGAGGGCATTAATCAGAGAGGCAGCACAGAGACCTACGGTAACCCTGGAGGAGCTGCAGAGTTCCACAGCAGAGACCGGAGTATCTGTACATAGGACGACAATAAGCCGTATACTCCAAAGAGTTGGGCTTTATGGCAGAGTGGTTTTTTCAAAAAGGCATGTGGGAGACTCCCAAAATGTATGGAGGAAGGTGCTCTGGTCTGATGAGACTAAAATTGAACTTTTTGGCCATCAAAGAAAACACTATGTTTGGCGCAAACCCAACACATCACATCACCCAAAGAACACCATCCCCACAGTAAAACATGGTGGTGGCAGCATCATGCTGTGGGGATATTTTTCAGCAGTCGGGACTGGGAAACTGGTCAGAGCTGAGGGAAAGTTGGATGTTGCTAAATACAGGGATATTCTTGAGCAGAACCTGTACCACTCTGTGTGTGATTTGAGGCTAGGATGGAGGTTCACCTTCCAGCAGGACAATGACCCCAAACACACTGCTAAAGCGTGGTTTAAGGAGAAACATGTAAATGTGTTGGAATGGCCTAGTCAAAGCCCAGACCTCAATCCAATAGAAAATCTGTGGTCAGAGTTAAAGATTGCTAAGCACAAGCCAACTTGAAGGAGCTGGAGCAGTTTTGCAAGAAGAATGGGCAAAAATCCCAGTGGTAAGATGTGGCAAGCTCATAGAGACTTATCCAAAGCGACTTGGTGCTGTGATAGCTGCAAAAGGTGGCTCTACAAAGTATTGACTTTAGGGGGGTGAATAGTTATGCACATTGACTTTTTCTGTTATTTTGTCCTATTTGTTGTTTGCTTCACAATAAAAAAAAAAATCTTCAAAGTTGTGGACATGTTCTGT
Source organism: Lithobates clamitans (assembly GCA_037952925.1). Classification (NCBI taxonomy): domain Eukaryota; kingdom Metazoa; phylum Chordata; class Amphibia; order Anura; family Ranidae; genus Lithobates; species Lithobates clamitans. The sequence goes on from JBBGZY010000140.1 coordinate 17,369,328, forward strand.
AAATTAAATGATGCAAATCCTCAACCAATCCATGTTAATTTCAGGTTGTGAGGCAACAAAACACGAAAAATGCCATGGGGGTGAATACTTTTGCAAGGCACTGTATATACGATGTATTTAGTTGATACAGGGTTTTAAATACATTTTTGGTCTTGCTAATTTGTCTTATTAAAAGAAGTTTAGGACATTGTTGTCTAGAAGTCTTTGAAACTTGAATGAATTGCAAACTTGGTTCAGTGGAATGTAAGGAGAGGACACTCAGCAGCTGTTTATACTTCTATACTCAGGAGTAGGGATGAGCTGAACACCCCCCGGTTCGGTTCGCACCAGAACCCGCGAACGGACCGCAAGTTCGCACGAACGTTAGAACCCCATTGACGTCTATGGGACTCGAACGTTCGAAATCAAAAGTGCTCATTTTAAAGGCTAATTTGCATGGTATTGTCCTAAAAAGGGTGTGGGGACCCGGGTCCTACCCCAGGGGACATGTATCAATGCAAAAAAAACTTTTAAAAACGGCTGTTTTTTCGGGAGCAGTGATTTTAATGATGCTTAAAGTAAAAAAAAAAAAAGTGAAATATTCCTTTAAATATCGTACCTGGGGGGTGTCTATAGTATGCCTGTAAAGTGACGCGTGTTTCCCATGTTTAGAACAGTTCCTGCACCAAATGTCATTTTTAAAGGAAAAAATCTCATTTAAAACTGCTTGCGGGTTTAATGTCATGTCGGGTCATGGCAATATGGATGAAAATCAGTGAGACAAACGGCATGGGTACCCCCCAGTCCATTACCAGGCCCTTTGGGTCTTGTATGGATATTAAGGGGAACCCCGCACCCAAATTAAAATAAGGAAAGGTCCCTATATACTCTGAACAGCAGTATACAGGCGGTGCAAACAAGACAGGGACTGTAGGTTTGTTGTTAAGTAGAATCTGTTTGTAATTTTGAACATTTTTAACGTGTTTAGCTCCAGCCAAAAAATCTTTTCTAAGCTTTTTGGAAAACATAGGGAAGGGTTATCACCCCTGTGACATTTGTTTTGCGTCTTTCCTCCTCTTCAGAAGATTTCACCTCACTTTTTTGTCCCAATGAAAAATGTTTTTTGAAAATTTGGGTTTTTTTGTGGAACAAGGATTGGAAAGCATCAGTGGAAAGGAGAAATTGTTTTCCCATATTAACTCTTACAGGAGAGAATTTCCCTTCCTAGGGGTAGATTTCATCTCACTTCCTGTTGTCTCCTTCCGTTTGCAAGTAGGAGTCATTTGTAAGTTAGATGTTTGAAAGTAGGGTCCTGCCCTATATACTCAGCAGAAATTTGGGCCTTAGGTGTTGCTGTGGCCAAAACACTGTAAGCCCTCACAGGGCCCTGCTGTGAAATATTAGATCAAGAATTGTAATTACATGCCCCTGTTGAACAGGAGCTGAAAAATTAGGCCTTAGGCACTGGTGCTGGTGCCACAACACTGCAACCCCTCACAGACACTCTAGTTGGAACGCAGGAACGAGCCCTGCTGCAAAGTATTGCATCAAAAATTGTAATTACACGCCCCTGTTAGACAGGGGCAGAAAAATTGGGCCTTAGGCACTGGTGCTGGTGCCACAACACTGCAACCCCTCACAGACACTCTAGTTGGAATGCAGGAACGAGCCCTGCTGCAAAGAATTGCATCAAAAATTGTAATTACACGCCCCTGTTAGACAGGGGCAGAAAAATTGGGTCTTAGGCACTGGTGCTGGTGCCACAACACTGCAACCCCTCACAGACACTCTAGTTGGAATGCAGGAACGAGCCCTGCTGCAAAGTATTGCATCAAAAATTGTAATTACACGCCCCTGTTAGACAGGGGCAGAAAAATTGGGCCTTAGGCACTGGTGCCACAACACTGCAACCCCTCACAGACACTCTAGTTGGAATGCAGGAACGAGCCCTGCTGCAAAGTATTTCATCAAAAATTGTAATTACACGCCCCTGTTAAACAGGGGCTGAAAAATTGTGCCTTAGGCACTGGTGGTGGCGCCCAGAACCAAAAATGTTCTTACAAGCTATCAGCGTGATGATTGAGGAGGAAGAGGATAATTACTCAGGGATAGTCACTCAGCATCAGCATAGGCAGTCTTTGAAGGGATCTGAAAAAAATTATTCAGTTACATCAGCATCAGGTGCTTGGTAGCTGGTGGTGATCCAAGACTGATTCATTTTTATGAAGGTCAGCCGATCGACCGAGTCAGTGGACAGACGCACCCTGTGATCGGTTACCACGCCTCCAGCAGCACTGAATGTGCGTTCCGAAAGAACGCTGGATGCAGGACAGGCCAGTAGCTCAATTGCATACTGTGCAAGCTCTGGCCAGTGATCCATCCTCAAGACCCAGTAACCCAGAGGATTTTCGGTGGGAAAGGTGTCCAAGTCTGATCTTGCCCCTAGGTATTCCTGCACCATGTAAAACAGACGCTGGCGATGGTTGCTGGAACCGATCATACCTTGGGGCTGCGGACCAAAAAATTGTCTGAACGCATCGGTCAGACGGCCACCTTCTCCACCGCTCCTTCTTTGACTGACCGAAGCCTCAGCAACACGTTGTCCAGAAACAGGAGTTTGTAACCTCCCAGTCTCTGGGAACGCGTTGCACAGACCTTTCTGCAAGGCCTCCCGAAGATGTTTCATCCTCTGCTCCCTCTGCGATGGCAAGATAAGGTCCGCAACCTTACCCTTGTAACGTGGATCAAGGAGGGTTGCCAGCCAGTATTGGTCCTTCTCCTTGATACCACGAATACGAGGATCCTTACGCAGGCTTTGCAGGATCAGGGAGGCCATGCAGCGTAGGTTTGCTGAGGCATTCGGTCCGGAGTCCTCTGGGTCACTAAGGACAACAACGTCCGCAGCCACCTCCTCCCAGCCACGTACAAGCCCATGTGTTCCTTGGGACAGATCCCTTAAAGACTGCTGATGCTGAGTGCCAGGCTCCACCTCCATACTGACACAATCTTCCTCCTCCTCCTCCTCCTCGTCCTCTTCCTGTGTGATCGGCGGGCACGCAGGAACACTGTCTGGATAAAGGGGGCCTTGAGAGCTAAGGAAGTCCTCCTCTTCCTGCCTCTGTTCTGCCTCAAGTGCCCTGTCCATTATTCCACGCAGCGTGTGCTCCAACAGGTGGACAAGGGGGACAGTGTCACTGATGCATGCACTGTCAGTGCTCACCATCCTCGTGGCCTCCTCGAATGGTGACAGGACAGTGCATGCATCCGTGATCATGGCCCACTGGCGTGGGGAAAAAAAACCAAGGTCCCCTGACCCTGTCCTGGTGCCATAGTCGCACAGGTACTCATTGATGGCCCTCTGCTGCGTGTGCAGCCGCTGCAGCATGGCCAATGACGAGTTCCACCTGGTGGGCATGTCACAGATTAGGCGGTTCTTGGGCAGGTTAAACTCCTTTTGGAGGTCCGTCAGCCGAGCACTGGCATTATATGACCGGCGGAAATGCACACAGACTTTCCTGGCCTGCCTCAGGACATCCTGTAAGCCCGGGTACCTGCCCAAGAACCGCTGCACCACCAAGTTAAGGAGGTGAGCCAAACAGGGCACATGGGTCAGTTGTCCCTGTCGGAGGGCAGAGAGGAGGTTGGTGCCATTGTCGCAAACCACCATTCCTGCCTTAAGTTGGCGTGGCGTCAACCACCTCTGAACCTGCCCCTGCAGAGCTGACAGAACCTCTGCCCCAGTGTGGCTCCTGTCCCCCAAGCACACCAGCTCAAGCACCGCATAGCATCTTTTGGCCTGCGTACTTGCGTAGCCCCTTGAACGCCTACGGAGCACCGCTGGTTCCGAGGAAGAGGCCATGGAGGAAGAAGAAGAGGAGGGGGTGGAGGAGAGAGGTGTGTCACAATCAGCATTTTGGAGGCGTGGTGGCGGAACAACCTCCAACACTACTGCACCTTGTCCTGCATCCTTCCCAGCTGCCAGCAGAGTCACCCAATGCGCCGTGAAACTTAAGTAACGTCCCTGTCCATGCCTGCTGGACCATGAGTCAGCGGTAATATGCACCTTACCGCTGACCGCCCTGTCCAGCGAGGCATGGACATTGCCTTCCACATGCCGGTAGAGAGCCGGAATCGCCTTCCGTGAGAAAAAGTGGCGTTTGGGTACCTGCCACTGAGGAACCGCACATTCCACAAACTCACGGAAGGGGGCAGAGTCTACCAACTGAAAAGGCAGCAGTTGAAGTGCTAGCAATTTTGCCAAGCTAGCATTCAACCGCTGGGCATGTGGATGGCTGGGAGAAAACTTCTTTCGGCGGTGCAGCAGCTGGGGCAGGGAAATTTGCCTGGTACAATCTGACGTCGGTGTACCAAAAGCAGATTGCCCACAAGTACTTGGCTGTGACACACCTAATTCTACACCTTCATTCCTCTCACTGCAGGTCTCAGAGAGGACTGAAGGTCTAGTGGGGTTGGAAATCTCAGCTGATGAGGAGCAAGGAGAGATCCTCTTTGTTCTTTGGTGTGGGTCTTTTAGATATGCTTGCCAACGAACTGCATGGCAGGTCAACATATGTCTGGTCAAGCATGTGGTACCCAAGCGGGAGATGTTTTGGCCACGCGAGATACGCTTGAGACATATGTTGCAAATAGCAGCGGTGCGATCTGATGCACTCGTCTCAAAAAAGGCCCACACCAAAGAACTTTTTGAATAACGCGCAGAGACTGCAGCGCCCTGCACATGTGGAGCTTTGGGGTGTGATGCAGTCAATGTGCTGCCCTTAGGCTGGCCCCTGGAGGGCATCCTGCCTCGTTGGTGATGTGCCGCCTCCTCCTCCTCCTCCTCCTCCTCTCTCCTATCAGGCACCCACGTTGAGTCAGTGACCTCATCATCCCCTCCCTCCTCATCACTGGAGCAAACCTGGCAGTATGCTGCAGCAGGGGGAGCATGACTGCCAGATTGCTGTCCTTCTTGGGCACCCCCTCTGTCCGTGCTCATGTTACTGCCTTCATCGAGCTCAGTATCATCATCAGAGCCTTCCAAACGCTGGGCATCCTCCTGGAGCATGTACCCAACACTGTGGTCAAACAGTTCGAGGGAATCCTCAGGAGGACATGGTGGAGCTAGGGAAGGAGTCACTGATGACATTGAGCTGAGGGAAGAGGCCGCTGCTTTGCCAGACAAAGCACCCTGGGCATGGGTGAGAGAGGATGAGGAGGATGAGGACGGCTTGGTCATCCACTCGACCAAGTTTTCTGCATGTTGCGGCTCAACACGGCCAGCTGCCGAAAAAAAGGCCAAGCGTGTCCCATGGCCACGGGCTGATGAGGATGCACCGTCTCCACGACCAGCACTAGACACAGAGCCTGCTTGCCCTCTCTTATTGGCTTGTGACTGTCTGCCTCTCCTTCTTGGCCTTCCAGACATACTAATGGCCTGTAGCTGCACTAAGCTGGGATAGAACACCTGTAATTTTCTTCAGGTAGCTTTATATACTGTAACCAGACAAGCCTGCCTGTCAGTAGGAAGATAACAGGAACGGATCTAGCTGAACACTGTGAGCAGGACGCACTGACTGCACTAAATGTAAATAGCAGGAACAGATCTAGCTGAACACTGTGAGCAGGACGCACTGACTGCACTAAATGTAAATAGCAGAAACGGATCTAGCTGAACACTGTGAGCAGGACGCACTGACTGCACTAAATGTAAATAGCAGGAACGGATCTAGCTGAACACTGTGAGCAGGACGCACTGCACTAAATGTAAATAGCAGGAACAGATCTAGCTGAACACTGTGAGCAGGACGCACTGCACTAAATGTAAATAGCAGGAACGGATCTAGCTGAACACTGTGAGCAGGACGCACTGCACTAAATGTAAATAGCAGGAACAGATCTAGCTGAACACTGTGAGCAGGACGCACTGCACTAAATGTAAATAGCAGGAACGGATCTAGCTGAACACTGTGAGCAGGACGCACTGCACTAAATGTAAATAGCAGGAACGGATCTAGCTGAACACTGTGAGCAGGACGAACTGCACTAAATGTAAATAGCAGGAACAGATCTAGCTGAACACTGTGAGCAGGACGCACTGCACTAAATGTAAATAGCAGGAACGGATCTAGCTGAACACTGTGAGCAGGACGCACTGCACTAAATGTAAATAGCAGGAACAGATCTAGCTGAACACTGTGAGCAGGACGCACTGACTGCACTAAATGTAAATAGCAGGAACAGATCTAGCTGAACACTGTGAGCAGGACGCACTGCACTAAATGTAAATAGCAGGAACAGATCTAGCTGAACACTGTGAGCAGGACGCACTGCACTAAATGTAAATAGCAGGAACGGATCTAGCTGAACACTGTGAGCAGGACACACTGCACTAAATGTAAATAGCAGGAACGGATCTAGCTGAACACTGTGAGCAGGACGAACTGCACTAAATGTAAATAGCAGGAACAGATCTAGCTGAACACTGTGAGCAGGACGCACTGCACTAAATGTAAATAGCAGGAACGGATCTAGCTGAACACTGTGAGCAGGACGCACTGCACTAAATGTAAATAGCAGGAACAGATCTAGCTGAACACTGTGAGCAGGACGCACTGCACTAAATGTAAATAGCAGGAACGGATCTAGATGAACACTGTGAGCAGGACGCACTGCACTAAATGTAAATAGCAGGAACAGATCTAGCTGAACACTGTGAGCAGGACGCACTGCACTAAATGTAAATAGCAGGAACGGATCTAGCTGAACACTGTGAGCAGGACGCACTGCACTAAATGTAAATAGCAGGAACGGATCTAGCTGAACACTGTGAGCAGGACGCACTGACTGCACTAAATGTAAATAGCAGGAACAGATCTAGCTGAACACTGTGAGCAGGACGCTCTGACTGCACTAAATGTAAATAGCAGGAACGGATCTAGCTGAACACTGTGAGCAGGACGCACTGACTGCACTAAATGTAAATAGCAGGAACGGATCTAGCTGAACACTGTGAGCAGGACGCACTGACTGCACTAAATGTAAATAGCAGGAACGGATCTAGCTGAACACTGTGAGCAGGACGCACTGACTGCACTAAATGTAAATAGCAGGAACGGATCTAGCTGAACACTGTGAGCAGGACGCACTGCACTAAATGTAAATAGCAGGAACAGATCTAGCTGAACACTGTGAGCAGGACGCACTGCACTAAATGTAAATAGCAGGAACAGATCTAGCTGAACACTGTGAGCAGGACGCACTGCACTAAATGTAAATAGCAGGAACAGATCTAGCTGAACACTGTGAGCAGGACGCACTGCACTAAATGTAAATAGCAGGAACAGATCTAGCTGAACACTGTGAGCAGGACGCACTGACTGCACTAAATGTAAATAGCAGGAACAGATCTAGCTGAACACTGTGAGCAGGACGCACTGCAGTAAATGTAAATAGCAGGAACAGATCTAGCTGAACACTGTGAGCAGGACGCACTGCACTAAATGTAAATAGCAGGAACGGATCTAGCTGAACACTGTGAGCAGGACGCACTGCACTAAATGTAAATAGCAGGAACGGATCTAGCTGAACACTGTGAGCAGGACGAACTGCACTAAATGTAAATAGCAGGAACAGATCTAGCTGAACACTGTGAGCAGGACGCACTGCACTAAATGTAAATAGCAGGAACGGATCTAGCTGAACACTGTGAGCAGGACGCACTGCACTAAATGTAAATAGCAGGAACAGATCTAGCTGAACACTGTGAGCAGGACGCACTGCACTAAATGTAAATAGCAGGAACGGATCTAGCTGAACACTGTGAGCAGGACGCACTGCACTAAATGTAAATAGCAGGAACAGATCTAGCTGAACACTGTGAGCAGGACGCACTGCACTAAATGTAAATAGCAGGAACGGATCTAGCTGAACACTGAGCAGGACGCACTGCACTAAATGTAAATAGCAGGAACAGATCTAGCTGAACACTGTGAGCAGGACGCACTGCACTAAATGTAAATAGCAGGAACAGATCTAGCTGAACACTGTGAGCAGGACGCACTGACTGCACTAAATGTAAATAGCAGGAACAGATCTAGCTGAACACTGTGAGCAGGACGCACTGACTGCACTAAATGTAAATAGCAGGAACAGATCTAGCTGAACACTGTGAGCAGGACGCACTGCACTCAATGTAAATAGCAGGAACGGATCTAGCTGAACACTGTGAGCAGGACGAACTGCACTAAATGTAAATAGCAGGAACGGATCTAGCTGAACACTGTGAGCAGGACGCACTGCACTAAATGTAAATAGCAGGAACGGATCTAGCTGAACACTGTGAGCAGGACGAACTGCACTAAATGTAAATAGCAGGAACAGATCTAGCTGAACACTGTGAGCAGGACGCACTGCACTAAATGTAAATAGCAGGAACGGATCTAGCTGAACACTGTGAGCAGGACGCACTGCACTAAATGTAAATAGCAGGAACAGATCTAGCTGAACACTGTGAGCAGGACGCACTGACTGCACTAAATGTAAATAGCAGGAACAGATCTAGCTGAACACTGTGAGCAGGACGCACTGCACTAAATGTAAATAGCAGGAACAGATCTAGCTGAACACTGTGAGCAGGACGCACTGCACTAAATGTAAATAGCAGGAACGGATCTAGCTGAACACTGTGAGCAGGACGCACTGCACTAAATGTAAATAGCAGGAACGGATCTAGCTGAACACTGTGAGCAGGACGAACTGCACTAAATGTAAATAGCAGGAACAGATCTAGCTGAACACTGTGAGCAGGACGCACTGCACTAAATGTAAATAGCAGGAACGGATCTAGCTGAACACTGTGAGCAGGACGCACTGCACTAAATGTAAATAGCAGGAACAGATCTAGCTGAACACTGTGAGCAGGACGCACTGCACTAAATGTAAATAGCAGGAACGGATCTAGCTGAACACTGTGAGCAGGACGCACTGCACTAAATGTAAATAGCAGGAACAGATCTAGCTGAACACTGTAAGCAGGACGCACTGCACTAAATGTAAATAGCAGGAACGGATCTAGCTGAACACTGTGAGCAGGACGCACTGCACTAAATGTAAATAGCAGGATCAGATCTAGCTGAACACTGTGAGCAGGACGCACTGACTGCACTAAATGTAAATAGCAGGAACGGATCTAGCTGAACACTGTGAGCAGGACGCACTGACTGCACTAAATGTAAATAGCAGGAACGGATCTAGCTGAACACTGTGAGCAGGACGCACTGACTGCACTAAATGTAAATAGCAGGAACGGATCTAGCTGAACACTGTGAGCAGGACGCACTGCACTAAATGTAAATAGCAGGAACAGATCTAGCTGAACACTGTGAGCAGGACGCACTGCACTAAATGTAAATAGCAGGAACAGATCTAGCTGAACACTGTGAGCAGGACACACTGCGCTAAATGTAAATAGCAGGAACAGATCTAGCTGAACACTGTGAGCAGGACGCACTGACTGCACTAAATGTAAATAGCAGGAACAGATCTAGCTGAACACTGTGAGCAGGACGCACTGCACTAAATGTAAATAGCAGGAACAGATCTAGCTGAACACTGTGAGCAGGACGCACTGCACTAAATGTAAATAGCAGGAACGGATCTAGCTGAACACTGTGAGCAGGACGCACTGCACTAAATGTAAATAGCAGGAACAGATCTAGCTGAACACTGTGAGCAGGACGCACTGCACTAAATGTAAATAGCAGGAACGGATCTAGCTGAACACTGAGCAGGACGCACTGACTGCACTAAATGTAAATAGCAGGAACAGATCTAGCTGAACACTGTGAGCAGGACGCACTGACTGCACTAAATGTAAATAGCAGGAACGGATCTAGCTGAACACTGTGAGCAGGACGAACTGCACTAAATGTAAATAGCAGGAACAGATCTAGCTGAACACTGTGAGCAGGACGCACTGCACTAAATGTAAATAGCAGGAACGGATCTAGCTGAACACTGTGAGCAGGACGCACTGCACTAAATGTAAATAGCAGGAACAGATCTAGCTGAACACTGTGAGCAGGACGCACTGCACTAAATGTAAATAGCAGGAACAGATCTAGCTGAACACTGTGAGCAGGACGCACTGCACTAAATGTAAATAGCAGGAACGGATCTAGCTGAACACTGTGAGCAGGACGCACTGCACTAAATGTAAATAGCAGGAACAGATCTAGCTGAACACTGTGAGCAGGACGCACTGCACTAAATGTAAATAGCAGGAACGGATCTAGCTGAACACTGTGAGCAGGACGCACTGCACTAAATGTAAATAGCAGGAACAGATCTAGCTGAACACTGTGAGCAGGACGCACTGCACTAAATGTAAATAGCAGGAACGAATCTAGCTGAACACTGAGCAGGACGCACTGACTGCACTAAATGTAAATAGCAGGAACAGATCTAGCTGAACACTGTGAGCAGGACGCACTGACTGCACTAAATGTAAATAGCAGGAACGGATCTAGCTGAACACTGTGAGCAGGACGCACTGCACTAAATGTAAATAGCAGGAACAGATCTAGCTGAACACTGTGAGCAGGACGCACTGCACTAAATGTAAATAGCAGGAACAGATCTAGCTGAACACTGTGAGCAGGACGCACTGACTGCACTAAATGTAAATAGCAGGAACAGATCTAGCTGAACACTGTGAGCAGGACGCACTGCACTAAATGTAAATAGCAGGAACAGATCTAGCTGAACACTGTGAGCAGGACGCACTGCACTAAATGTAAATAGCAGGAACGGATCTAGCTGAACACTGTGAGCAGGACGCACTGCACTAAATGTAAATAGCAGGAACGGATCTAGCTGAACACTGTGAGCAGGACGAACTGCACTAAATGTAAATAGCAGGAACAGATCTAGCTGAACACTGTGAGCAGGACGCACTGCACTAAATGTAAATAGCAGGAACGGATCTAGCTGAACACTGTGAGCAGGACGCACTGCACTAAATGTAAATAGCAGGAACAGATCTAGCTGAACACTGTGAGCAGGACGCACTGCACTAAATGTAAATAGCAGGAACGGATCTAGCTGAACACTGTGAGCAGGACGCACTGCACTAAATGTAAATAGCAGGAACGGATCTAGCTGAACACTGTGAGCAGGACGCACTGCACTAAATGTAAATAGCAGGAACTGATCTAGCTGAACACTGTGAGCAGGACGCACTGCACTAAATGTAAATAGCAGGAACAGATCTAGCTGAACACTGTGAGCAGGACGCACTGCACTAAATGTAAATAGCAGGAACGGATCTAGCTGAACACTGTGAGCAGGACGCACTGACTGCACTAAATGTAAATAGCAGGAACAGATCTAGCTGAACACTGTGAGCAGGACGCACTGACTGCACTAAATGTAAATAGCAGGAACAGATCTAGCTGAACACTGTGAGCAGGACGCACTGCACTCAATGTAAATAGCAGGAACGGATCTAGCTGAACACTGTGAGCAGGACGAACTGCACTAAATGTAAATAGCAGGAACAGATCTAGCTGAACACTGTGAGCAGGACGCACTGCACTAAATGTAAATAGCAGGAACGGATCTAGCTGAACACTGTGAGCAGGACGCACTGACTGCACTAAATGTAAATAGCAGGAACGGATCTAGCTGAACACTGTGAGCAGGACGCACTGCATTAAATGTAAATAGCAGGAACAGATCTAGCCTAATCTAGCTAACTCAAATCAAATGACACTGTCTGTCTCTCTCTCTATCAGCACACCGGAACACACTACACAGGGCCGCCGTGCAGGCGGCCTTATATAGTGTGGGGCGTGTACTAAATCCCCTGAGCCATAATTGGCCAAAGCCACCCTGACGGCGCTGTGATTGGCCAAGCATGTGGGTCATAGTGCATGCTTGGCCAATCATCAGCCAGCAATGCACTGCGATGCCGCAGTGAATTATGGGCCGTGACGCGAACAGCCCATAACGTTCGCAATTCGACGGACGGTCGAACAGCCGATGTTCAAGTCGAACATGGGTTCGACTCGAACACGAAGCTCATCCCTACTCAGGAGCACTAGTGTGGGACACTAGAGCACATTTTTTAGGGTAACCCACACAGGTGCTCCAGTGGATACTTGGGGTGTCTCCATCTGTGAAACTTGGCCAAAAAGGTAAGTATTGCAGTTTGGTTAAAAGGGATTTTTAATCATGTCTTCAACTTGGATCTCTTCCCAAATAGACAATTGTACACCACTTTAAAGCAATGTTTCATATTCATATTTCTGGACTAAAATATCTGTGTGCTAAGTATACCTTTTGTTTCATTCTTAAAGGGGAGAAAAGACTCAAACAGGCTACCAGGGACCCCCGACCTTGCCATCCTGAGTGGGTAGTTAGCTCCAGCCCCCCCAAGGATGTGGAGGATGGAGAGGTGAAGGAAGTGGGCGACATGGGCACCCCATCAGGCAATGCTGTATCCTGGCCTAGGCCAACAAGGCCCAGGCCTAGGGCAGCACTTTGCAGGGGGGCAGCACGGAAAGAGTCCCCGCCGGCTTCTGCTACACTGTTAGTGCAGCACCAGTCTTATGAGGGGGACTGGGCTGAGAGGCAAATTAGTGTAGCGTCCCTATAAAGTGGCCTCACTGCTTCCGGTATGCGGGCGGCTGGCATTCTGCAACTGTGGGGGGGCCCGCTTTGAATTTTGACTGTCCTTTCATCTTGGACCATAAACCTTCCTCACTGTGCTATATGTTTTCTGCTGCACCATTGGCATGGTTATATTTTCTTAGCCCTCTCCATAAGATTATTAGAAATTTGTGCTTAAAGTAGAACTATAGGCAACACTTTTTTTTCATTTTGGATAGAGTAAGGGAGGGTTATAACCCCTGTCAGTTTATTTTTTTATCATTCCTGTCCCATTGCAAAGGTTTCCCTTCACTTCCTGTCCCATAGCCAAACAGGAAGTGAGAGGAAATCTATGCAAATTAAGGGAATCCATTGTCCCCCCGGCCTTCAGAACTAGTGTCCCCACTCAAACATTTCTTAAACAGCAAGGGATGTGGCCTTGACAGGAAGGGGTGGGTCATATTTAAATTAGGGGGTGCACGAGTTTAGTCAGGCCTAGGGCAGCACAAAACCTAAATACACTACTGCCATCAGGTGAGTGTCTGACACCCCAGCTTCAGGTAATCTATGTATGCCTGCATATTTCTAAATACATGTTTTTTCATCAATTTTAGGTGATGTGCTGGTTGTGGAAGGGGAAGCGGCCAAACCTTTTTTCACTGACAGCGCCCAAAGACTGATTTTCCAGATCATGGCCTGGAATGGGGAGATTGATGCCATGCGCAATCGGCTGGACATCATGCAGCAGGAAATGAAGAACATGATTGATGTTTTGGGGAGAATTTAATCCTTTTTCCATAAAACTAAATCGATCATGTTCTTCATTTCCTTTTTAGATTTGAGTTGAGTTCCAGAGTTGTGTGTATGTTATGTTTTTAAAAAAAAAAAAAAAAAATATATATATATATATATATATATATATATATATATATACGCACATGTGAATGTACACAGATTAAAAAGTTTACTAATCAACAATGCTTGGCTTCTTCTTTCAATGCTCAATACCAGTTTTGTAAGTAATTTTGTGTTTAAAGTGACAATGGGGCTTTTTTACTAAAGGAAAATCCACTTGGCACTACAAGTGCACTAGGAGAACCTAGGAGACAGCCAAAAAGAAAAGCAAGCAATAAATACATTTCGAGATTTTATCTGATCTTTTTTTTGATAAATAAAAATCAGACTTAGTCTGGCATTGCAATGGCCCCCCACCCGTAAAATAAGTAACATATTTCTCCTGAACTTCACGAGCACTTTGGGGGGCCAAGCCAGTACAGCCAGTATCCAGGCCCGTCAGAGGATTGTCTGTAAGTCCGGCCTCAGGCCCAACTGATCAAATATCATTTCTGGCATTTTTTTCTTAAAAAATTGTGCAGGATGCAGCATGCTAGGACAATATGATTACGTTTGTATTCCGCCAGATGGATTGCTGTCAGAAACAGGCGGAACCGGCTGGCCATTATCCCAAAGGCATTCTCCACAACTCTTCTTGCTCTGGCCAGCTGGTAGTTAAAAACCCTCCTCTCCGGGGTAAGGGTCCTTTGGGGGAATGGCCTCATCAGGCGCTCGCCCAGACTGAAGGCTTCATCTGCAATGAAGACAAAGGGGAGTCCTTCCACATTATCCGCACCAGGTGGAAATCCCAGGCCACCACTCTGGAGATGCTAGTAGAACTCCATCTGGGATAAGACTCCTCCACCCGACATCCGGCCATTCTTCCTCACGTCCACATACAGGAATTCATATTGTGCTGACACCACCACCATTAACACAATACTATGAAACCCCTTATAATTAAAATAGTATGACCCCGATTGGGGTGGTGGCATGATGTGGACGTGCTTCCCATCTATAGCCCCTCCACAGTTGGGAAAGTCCCAAGGGGTGGCAAAATGGGATGCCACAGTCTGCCATTCCTGTGGCATTGAAGGAAACTGGGGAGTGAAACAAGGAAAAAAAATATAAGAACTTTTGCACATAACATTGCAAGCAGATTACACAAAAAACATTCTTGCCTAACATCAGTATAACATTTAATTATTATTTAAAGAATAAAATATAAGGCCCACTTATCAGATTCCTCACCCCCTCTGATGGCCCATTGATAACATTTAAGGGGAGGCTTATAAATTAATTTAAGGACACACATACCATTTGGGCACATTTTAAGGGGGGGCGTATAAATTAATTTAAGGACACACATACCATTTGGACACATTTTAAGGGGGGGTATAAATTTATTTAAGGACACACAGACCATTTGTAAACATTTTAAGAGGGTGTTTAGGGTAAAGCACTACAATGGAGCTGACAAAATACATTAAGTGACTAGACTAGGTGTATATGGGCCCAGCATAGCATGCCGGGGAGGTTAGTGAAGGCAAATATGCATGAAGGACAAAAAAGGAGCATTAAAAGATTACAGCATGCATGAGGACAAAGGGAACATTCACAGCATATTGCAATCATGATAATTATGGATTGAGGAAAGAAATACAATACATTAGCAAACATTAAATACAATAAAATGTGACATTAAAGGAAAACTCTTACCTTTAATATAGTTCTTCTGCAGGACCTGAATTATAGCAGAACAGGTCTCTGGGATAATGATCCCCAGAGCCTGGGGGGAGATGCCTGTTGAGAACTTAAGGTCCGTCAGGCTTCTCCCAGTCGCCAAGTACCGCAACATGGCGACTAGCCTCTGCTCCAGAGTGATGGCTTGCCTCATGCAGGTATCCTGCCTGCTGATATAAGGGGTCAGCAAAGCCAACAAACGGTGAAAAATGGGGTCCGTCATCCTGACAAGGTTCCTGAAATCGCAGGATTATTCTCACAGATCTCACGAAGCAAAGGAATGTGAAAGAATTGGTCACGCTGGAGCAACCAATTCTTGGTCCATGAACTCCTCCCCATCCTGTTCATGGACTGGGCTTGGGTCGAAGATTTAACTACAACACCAAGCCCAAGCAAAGCACAAGCTCTACGATGAGTACGTTCATGCAACATGGCTTCAAAACGGTCGGCTGGTCAGAACGAACTTAAACAGAACACACTGAAGAACAGCAAGGCCTGTGAAGAGCGAGCTGAAAATCAGCAACGAGTGGACAAGAATGTACTGAATAAACCAATGCAAACTGACTACATGCACTGAAAAGCAGATACAAACCCCACAAGCACAAACTGAACAACAGTTGAACGATCTGAAAAAACACGAGTCTGAAAAGCACAAATCGTCTCTCACCAAACTTCTAATAACACAAAATAAACACAAAATTAGCAGAAGGGGCCCAAAGGGTGGCACACTTGCAATTGAACTTCCGTTTTATAGGCTCGTCGGACCTGGTGTACGTCACTGCATTCTAGACGGTCGGACTTTGGTGTGATCGTGTATAGGCAAATCCGTTGCGTCTGAACTCCGTCGAAAGTCAGTCAAAAAGTCCTTTGGAGTTCAGTCCATCAAAAGTCCGCTCGTGTGTACACGGCATTAAGGCTCTTATCTATGGAGCAGTTTCCAGTTCTTACTGACCTTTACAATGCCATCCTTGCCCATAATACTACATATCTTGAATTCAAAAAAGCTGTAATACCACCCTTATTTTGAACCTGGGTTCACACATATGCAAACAGACATCGCATGTGATTTGCACCCGCATTGCTGTGCCGAACACATGCAATGTCTGTGCAATGCGGGTTCAGCCATACAGTTTGTTAGATTAGCACAGGAACTTTTTTGTTCTGCACTGGAATCAGATCGCATGGGTGTTCACACCCTGCCCAACCAAGCCAATTCCCTTTCTTTTTAAGCGGGGCTAATTGCCTGAGCAACAGCTAAAGTTCCTAATGCCAGGGCTGTCAATGATTTTGTGTTTCCAATAAAATGCCTAGTGTTCTCTAGCATCATACCCCATCTATTTCATCTTGTCCCTGGCTTCCAGAGAAGTTTCCTAGTCTCCCCTATTTTCACACCTATGCAGGTTACAATTTGCATATTCCAGGTGCATTTTGCGTTTTTCAATACACACTTTTAATTCATTGATGTCTGAAACCAAAAGCCAGAAAAAAGTCCCTGGCCCTTTCCATAAAATGCACAGATGTGAGCTATATCCATAGGAAACCACGTTAAATGGACTGTAGTGTGTTTCTGCAAAACTGAAACTAAAAAATGCATAGTGAGTTTCTAGGATACAGAAAGTGGTACTTGAAGTGTCAAGTGAACAAACAATATATGTTTTTGCGGCCTACGTATGATGTCACATCTGCCATCTTGGATTCATGCATGCGCAGTGGCGCGATCAATATGTCCGCACCCCTCCGATGAGATCAGACGCCAGCGAGACGGGGAGAGATGAAATTCATGGCACTTTGTCACCATTTTGGATGGAGGATCTGTGAGAAAGAGGCCGTTAGCCTCTTCTCTCCCTCCTTATCACATTTTTTCTGCTTCCAGTCTTGGACTTGTAAGTATAAAACATTTAAACAATTTACTGCTCTACTATAGGGACTATATATGGACAAACAGGCCACTGTTATCAGTTTGAGGGGGCTGTATTTGCTAGCACAGGACAGGCTTTTTGTTGCTCCTGGGGGAGGGTGGATTGTTTGCCTGGCCCTTCATTTTGAGCAATTTCTTGGCCTGTTTGTGCCTCATGAAATTGTTTAAAAAGATTATCACAAAGTTTTTATTGTTTACAAAGTATGCAAAATATCTACAAACATAGAATCAATATAAGATCAAAGAGATGGAGGAGACAACAATCAATTGTGATCTAACTGCTATAGTATTGTAATAGATCATCCCAGTAGACCCAAGGGTCAGCTCACTGGAGTGAAAATAAAACAGCACAGGACACTCTACATGTTTCTGAATTTCTTGGCCTGTTTGTGCCTCATGAAATTATTATTTCCATAAGACACTATATAATACACACATTGTATACAATTTTCTTTCTGCTTTTCCTTTTTAGGATTGCTTTGCTGGATGGTTGCTCTTGAGCCTTTAAATGTATCCAATAGTGGGATCTCCCACTGCTGGATACATTTCCCTCTTTTACGGGCTGCTCCCTGAAATACAGGAAAATCCAACTGCTGATTGGCTCTTACAAAGTTCAGTATTTATTGACTTGTTTCTAATGAAATGGGGAAACCCATTGGTCAGATTTGAATATCTGAATGAGTAAGGTGATCTCTTTCATTTGGACATATTAGATTTGTTTGTATTAGATATTAGAGATACATCATCTAATGTTACTTAAACTAATTCCCTTATATAACTTTAAAGAAGTCTTCTCTCCCTATGGTTGCAACGTTTTGCCTTTACCCAGGTTTTGGAAGATTTTTTGATCGTCTCAAGAATTGATTTTTGATTAATTGGTAGGTTTTCCTCTCGGCCTGATAATAATTTACATGTGATTTTTTGAAATGTAAAAATAACTACTGTAACCGTAATAATATTTCCCTGTTTTCAATAATATCATGAACAGGGGGTCCCCGACTTACGAACGTCTGACTTACAAATGACTCCTACTTACGAACGGGCCTCAATGCCGGCTGCTTGTGCTCTCTCAATGGTCCTGGATACCTCTGAGCAGCTATCTTGCCACATTCCACACTGCAGTACTTCATGTACTGCATGACCAGAAGAGCCCCAGAAGCGCCTGGAACATGCCACATTCCTGCACAGGCAGAAGCCGGAACATCTCACATCCCTGAACAGGCGGAAGTTACACTTACAAGCAGTGTTCCAACTTACAAACAGATTTCACTTACAAAAAGATTATCACAAAGTTTTTATTGTTTACAAAATATGCAAAATATCTACAAACATAGAATCTATATAAGATCAAAGAGATGGAGGAGACAACAATCAATTGTGATCTAACTGCTATAGTGTTGTAATAGATCATCCCAGTAGGCCCAAGGGTCAGCTCACTGGAGTGAAAATAAAACAGCACAGGACACTCTACATGTTTCGGAATAACATAGAAAGACTCAGTTCTTTCTATAGTGTATGTTTCCTTCCTCAGGAGTTTCAAAGAAGCAGTTTTGATGTGTTTCTAAAAAGGGAAAAATATATATAAATGTGTATGAGTAAGTGTATGGCACCAACATATAACAAAAAAAAAAATTTCATCTGAGAATTTAAGAGACTGTTAACTTCCAACAAAGCACAAGGATCTCAATCTGAACAAACATGTGTGTATAATATATATATACATATACACACACATACACACACCACATTTGTCTCTTCATTGTAAACATTGTACATAGACGTATTGAGAGATGGGCTCCCACAGCCTTGGGTCCAAGGGGTAATTAGGTTTTCTAGTCACTGATACAAGCAGTAATTGTTATTGGAGAAATAAGAAAAGAGATTTTGGGTACTATGCAGAGTTTGGCTTTGGTGTTGACCCCCAAAAAAACGGCAGGCCAGGGCTCACAAGAGCCACCACTGGTGGATGGACTTGGCATGTATCTAAAAAATCAATAAAAGAAAATACCTAAACAGGGACGCTGAGCTTTTAAGATTCCTTCTTCTTATCTTATGATAGAAAGAGAAGGAGAAGGGTTTTGGTTTATAGGCATGTGCCATCTTGCAAAGAAACAAATGTCAACATAAGGCATGGATATTAAAAAAGGGAAAAAGGAAAGGGGATTTGAGTTTAATAACTGACCTTTAGTGGTTCGCTGTAATGACACACACTGCAGGGAAAGCAGGCTCCTCTCAGCTATGTAGCAGAGGTGTGTGTTAAGTTGGTATTATATACCCTATGTATTACAAGGTGTGTGATCTGCACAGCCAATCAGTAGCACAGGGGATGGAACAAGCTCAGGTGAGAATAATAGACACAGCAGGTGTACAGAACTCAGCGCAGAGATCATGGGAGCCCCTCATAATGGGCACAGCAGGTGTGCAGAGCGCAGAACCTCTCAAAAAGGACATGGCAGGGTGCAGACCCAGAAACATTGTGCAGGGATGGTGGAAAACACTATAATGGGCAAAGCAGGTGTGTACAACCAGGAACTCAGCACTGGGATGGTGGGAACCCCTCAAAATGGGTGCAACCGATGTTTAGGCTAAGAAACTCAGCAGAGGCATGGTGGGAACCCCTTGCAATGGGCACAACAGGTATTTGAGCTCAGAAACTCAGCAGAGGTATGGTAGGAGCCCCTCATAATGGGCACAACAGGTGTGCATACTCAGTAATTCAGCGGAGGAATGGTGGAAACCCCCAATGGACACAGCAGATGTACAGGCTCAGGAACTGCAGTGATCTTACATCGCATAGATAGTCTCAGACAGTATTGTCAGTTTTTGTAAAGTGAAATTCAGAATTCTGGTGGAGCTATGGGCATAAAGGATATATATATAATGCAATCTGATGCAGCAGGCCATTGCAATCGCCCCAGCGGTGTTATATGGTTTCCCCCAACCCCTGTAACTGTCACTTTTTGCTTGATCTGCATGTAAACGAATAGAAAATATAAATAATGCAACAATGGCATGCATGCAGTATACTGAATACTATTATTACAGGTATTAACCCCATACAGTTACCAGAGTACAATATCTTTTAATATCTTTCCTTATAATAGGCCTTTAGAATGACAGCCAGTAGTTTCCCTTGAAGGGATTGCTAAACAGGTTTCCAGAAAATATTTCCCACCTACCCATCCACCATGTCATCTTCTCATCGGACACTCTCCTGACATATTTATACATAGATGTATAAAAAAAAAAATTAAAAAAAGGGGCCCACCCTATCGTGACTACTCGGCCTGAGCGGCGTCTGACGCCGGCGCATCAACAGGCGCGGTGACGTCACACACGGAAGGGAAGCAGCCTGGCTGAGTGGAGATAGAAATTCACCCATTGCGCAGGCGCGGGACAGCTCGTCGGGCGCATGTGCAGCAGCACTGCTAGAGGAATGCCTCCGTCCCCAAGATAGGGAATCAGAGGCCTTTCCGTGTCGGGGAACACCGACGAGCCATCCTGGTAAGGACAACATCAGAAGTAACATAGTTTTAGACCCAAATATAAAAAAGTTCTAACAAAAGAAGCTTGTATTCAAACGTAATAGAATAAAATGAATTGAGGAAAAGGTTATTAATTACAGAAAAAACAAGGCAGCGCTAAACATAAAATTCAGGGATGAGTGATCCACACAAATGTGATTATCAACTGTGCAACCTGATAGTGTATAGCTAAATACAGCAAACCAGATATAATATTATGGTGAGTCCATGATCATATCAGCGACCAATAACGTGGACATTATGGTCATATGAATGTTCAATGAAGGTGAACAGTATGAATATTGAATGAGTGAGATGTTTCTCAAAGGTGATACATGGTTCACAGAGGTGGTGTTCCAGTACTCAGTATCCACAGCAAAAAATAAATGGAGCAAATACGCTTACCGGAACTGGTGGACACGTTTGCCGTACGGCTAGGTGTCATACAGGCTTGAGGATCGATCGATCCAAATGGGTGTAGAGGCGTATACGGCAGGTTCCACTGGTTCCTTAGTAGCACTGGTAAACAGCCTGGGGACAGCAGCTGTTCAAAGTCCAGTTACAGGCACTTCTCCAACGGGTGTGTATTGGAGGAATACAACTTTCACATAGCCACCATAGAGACATGGGAAAGGAAAAAGAGGCCCCAAATCTGCCTAAATCTGAGAAAGCAGGTTTATAAAAGACCAAACAGGGTGAAAAAATCCAAATAACAGCAGCCAGGATAAAAGTGATCACAATAAAGAATAGCGTGGTACCAGGAACAAAAATCAATTGCAACCCGACATGTTTCGGACTAGAAGTTCTTCTACTGGGGCATGTTGTCCTTTGTCTGGTATCATGCTTGTATATATAGGCACATAATTAATTTCAAATCAGCTTCAGCTGTCATAATATAGTCAGCTGTGAGAGGCCGTTGTAAAACGGACCTCACAGCCAATAAGCATCCAGGTAAATAAGACTGGCATACACTCACTCAGCCACCCAGTCACGAGTGGCTAAGTATGTCCTATCTGCTGTGAGGGACCGCTATATGGCCGACCTCACAGCCAATGGCAATCCAGGTGAATAGGAGTGGCTTGTGGTGATTTAGCAGCCCAATCACGAGCCGCCAAACCCACCACCTGACGTCCCATTACAAGGAGTCCTCCCCACGCTCTGGCTCTTGTGTTTCAAGCCTCGATTCCGTTCAAGGAAGAGGCTGGTGTGAATACATAATGTAGAGCGGCATGACTCCGCCCACTCAGCGCGCTCCAGCGTCAATGCAATAGAGGGGCCGAGCGCAGGGAACAGGACAGCTGTATGTGCCACCGGATGTCCTAAAAAGAAGCACAAATGTGCTAGCATAATAAAACTGTGGTCAGGATCAAAATAAAAAATGTAACAAACATATAAAAACGCAAAGGCATCTATTTAAACTTCTACACTGTTTACCAAAGCTAAAAAGCGTATAGGAAGGAGACTGATATCATATTTGATGCACATCCTAACAGTATCTATTAAAACAACTATGGCTTGGAACATAAAAAACAAAGAAATCAATCTATCTCAACATCCATCTTAATTGCATAATAGCTGTATGGAAAAGGATATATCTGGCGACTATATGCGACTCCACAACCAACTAAAATTGCTAAACCTGTATGTAAACCATGCCCTGCTTATTCAAAAAGTCCTGAATGGGAATGGGTAAATAATGTGATGGAGGTAAGTGTTAATGAGTGAAAGATGAAACAGCAGAGGTGACAGTGACCAAATCCGAATGTCCTGTGGAAAGTGGGGCCCAAACTACAGTGGGTCATGATTTGTTGATGAACGCATTCAGGTCCCATTCAACATTCAACCCATGAGGAAAATAACTCTTTAGCTGGAATATTCAAAAAGCTTCAAGTTGAGACACCCCTCTAATGCGTGAGCCCCCCTCCAGTGCGAAATGTATTTATCAATGATTTTAACCTTAGTGCCTCTCGGATTCCTGTCATGATGTTCAAGAAAACGGCCTAGTTTTATAGCGGTGATGTGCTCATTCACCCGGGTGCTGAACGCCCACGTACTGTCTGTTGCACGGGCAAGTGATGAGGTACACTATAAAGCATGTAGCACACGTGGTGAAATGTTTCATGTGGTATGTAATAGAAGTGACTGAAGACTGGAATGTTTCAGACTTCCTACGTCCACATGCATTATGCATACAGACATTACAACGTCTGCAGGGGTAGTATCCCTTAGTTTCTGGAAAAAGGGATGTTCTGTTAAGTGCTTCTATGACATTATGTGAGATATGATCACGAAGGGAAGGGGCTCCTCTAAAGGTAACACCTGCATGTTTAGGGAGCACCGGACCTAAAACTGGGTCACTTTTCAGAACTCTCCAATGTTGGTTCAAAATATGTTTAATCTGCCTATGTTGGATGGAAAACTGAGTGAACATTGACCATTTGAATTTGTCATCAGGGGTGATCTTGGGACATTCAGTGATGAGAGTATCTCGATCAATACAAGCGATTCTAGAGATCTTCTGGTCAAGAAGCGATGGCTGGTACCCTTTTGCGACAAAACGCTCTTTCAAAAACTGGACTTGTTTTGTGAAGTCCCCAGAGGAGGAACAATTTCTGCGAATCCGCAGCAGTTGGCTCCGAGGGACAGATTCCAACCAGGGGCTGTAATGGCAACTATCTGTAGAGATATACCCATTTCTGTCCGTCGGCTTGAAGTAGGTGGTAGTCACTATCCGAAGGTCAGCTATGGATATCTCTAAATCAAGAAATTGTATGGAGGTGAGACTTGTCTCGTAAGTGAGGACTATGCCTCTCTCGTTGTTGAGAGTGGCCATGAACTCGTGAAGAGTTTCCTCGTCCCCTTGCCATAGGAGGAGAATGTCGTCTATGTATCTTGCCCATAAACACAGCTCCGGCTGCTGTGATGGGTAGACGACATCCTCCTCCCATAACGCCATAAAAAGATTGGCGAGGCTGGGGGCAAATTTAGCCCCCATAGCCACGCCTTTCTTCTGCAAGTAAAACTGGTTGTTATACCAGAAATAATTGCTGAGTGTAGCAAATTGTAAAAGCTCCATAACAAAGCTTTGTTAAACCGGTGGAATGTCATTAGCCTTGGCAAGGTAATATTTTACAGCCTCAAGTCCCAGTTTGTGCGGGATGCAGGTATATAGCGACGTGACGTCCGCCGTAACCAGGATAAGATTTTCCTTGTACTCGAACAACGCCAGACGGCGAATGGTATCGCCTGTGTCTTTCAAATAGGAGGGGGCTCGACACACCAGCGGTTGTAGGTAGAAATCGATGTAGTGGCCGATTCTGGAAGAAATCGAATCTATTCCGCTTATGATCGGTCTCCCAGGAGGTCTAGTGGTGCTCTTATGTATTTTCGGGAGGCTTGAATCGAGGCTTGAAACACAAGAGCCAGAGCGTGGGGAGGACTCCTTGTAATGGAATGTCAGGTGGTGGGTTTGGCGGCTCGTGATTGGGCTGCTAAATCACCACAAGCCACTCCTATTCACCTGGATTGCCATTGGCTGTGAGGTCGGCCATATAGCGGTCCCTCACAGCAGATAGGACATACTTAGCCACTCGTGACTGGGTGGCTGAGTGAGTGTATGCCAGTCTTATTTATCTGGATGCTTATTGGCTGTGAGGTCCGTTTTACAACGGCCTCTCACAGCTGACTATATTATGACAACTGAAGCTGATTTTAAATTAATTATGTGCCTATATATACAAGCGTGATACCAGACAAAGGACAACATGCCCCAGTAGAAGAACCTCTAGTCTGAAACATGTCAGGTTGCAATTAATTTTTGTTCCTGGTACCACGCTATTCTCTATTGTGATCACTTTTATCCTGGCTGCTGTTATTTGTATTTTTTTACTCTGTTTGGTCTTTAATAAACCTGCTTTCTCGAATTTAAGCACTATGTGGAGCCTCTTTTTCCTTTCCTATGTCTCTATGGTGGCTATGTGAAAGGTGTATTCCTCCAATACACACCCATTGAAGAAGTGCCTGTAACTGGACTTTGAACAGCCGCTGTCCCCAGGCCGTTTACCAGTGCTACTAAGGAACCAGTGGAACCTGCCGTATACGCCTCTACACCCATTTGGATCGATTGATCCTCAAGCCTGTATGACACCTAGCCGTACGGCAAACGTGTCCACCAGTTCCGGTAAGCGTATTTGCTCCATTTATTTTTTGCTGTGGATACTGAGTACTGGAACACCACCTCTGTGAACCACGTTTCACCTTTGAGAAACCTCTCACTCATCCAATATTCATACTGTTCACCTTCATTGAACATTCATATGACCATAATGTCCACGTTATTGGTCTCTGATATGATCATGGACTCACCATAATATTATATCTGGTTTTCTGTATTTAGCTATACACTATCACGTTGCAGTTGATAGTCACATTTGTGTGGATCACTCATCCCTGAATTTTATGTTTAGCAATGCATTGTTTTTTCTTTTTATTGTTCACATTGTCACTACTTTGTTGATGCTGGCTGCTACATGTGTCAATTGACCCTTTTTTTACAGTAGCGCAACCACACTGTTATTTTATATTGTATTAATTACAGAAGCCTGATCAGTATATCCTGGGCTGTCCGGATGTGGGAGTCTCATCTTTACAGTGGGGGTACGGATGATGATCCCTAAAAAGGAGAGACAAATGAATTTGATAAAAATCAAGGTAAGCATATTGTGTTCAACAGTATGAAAGAGTATTGGATATCCGCTTTATCTAGGAGTATTTTTGTTATATCAAGGATAATTTTTTTTTTTTTTTTTTTACATTCAA
This sequence comes from Lithobates clamitans, assembly GCA_037952925.1. Taxonomy (NCBI): domain Eukaryota; kingdom Metazoa; phylum Chordata; class Amphibia; order Anura; family Ranidae; genus Lithobates; species Lithobates clamitans. The sequence continues at coordinate 17,394,792 of JBBGZY010000140.1, forward strand.
ACACACAGCTGATTGTCTTCAACATCTCAACATCTCCCTGATTGCTTCCAAGTCAAGCCTATTATTCTCACCTGAGCTTGTTCCATCCCCTGTGCTACTGATTGGCTGTGCAGATCACACACCTTGTAATACATAGGGTATATAATACCAACTTAACACACACACTCCTCTGCTACATAGCTGAGAGGAGCCTGCGTTCCCTGCAGTGTGTGTCATTACAGCGAACCACCAAAGGTCAGTTATTGAACTCAAATCCCCCTTCCTTTTTCCTTTTTTAATATCCATGCCTTATTTGTTTTTATTTGTTTCTTTGCAAGATGGCACATGCCTATAAACCAAAACCCTTCTCCTTCTCTTTCTATCATAAGATAAGAAGAAGGAATCTTGAAAGCTCAGTGTCCCTGTTTAGGTATTTTCTTTTATTGATTTTTTAGATACATGCCAAGTCCATCCACCAGTGGTGGCTCTTGTGAGCCCTGGCCTGCTGTCTTTTTTGGGGTCAACGCCAAAGCCAAACACTGCATAGTACCCAAAATCTAGCTTACTTCTCCAATAACAATTACTGCTTGTATCAGTGACTAGAAAACCTAATTAACCCCTTGGACTCAAGGCTGTGGGAGCCCATCTCTCAATACGTCTATGTACAATGTTTACAATGAAGAGACAAATGTTTTAAACACATCAAAACTGCTTCTTTGAAACTCCTGAGGAAGGAAACATACACTATAGAAAGAACTGAGTCTTTCTATGTTATTCCGAAACATGTAGAGTGTCCTGTGCTGTTTTATTTTCACTCCAGTGAGCTGACCCTTGGGTCTACTGGGATGATCTATTACAACATTATAGCAGTTAGATCACAATTGATTGTTGTCTCCTTCATCTCTTTGATCTTATATTGATTCTATGTTTGTAGATATTTTGCATATTTTGTAAACAATAAAAACTTTGTGATAATCTTTTTAAACAATACTTCTGTATTCTATTCTTGCAACATATAATTATTTCCTGGTGTTGTACTGCCCATAATATCCCCCTTGGGGCACATACCCTTTTTTGGCTTTCTTCCCAATACAATCCTCCCTCCTTTAAACAAAACAGTCAAAGAATAAGTACAACAATATAGAACAGAATGAGGTTCAAACAAACAATATTTGTAGTCAGAGTCTTCGAGTAAGAAAGTGATACTCCTAAGCACCAAGGTCTGAGGTGTGCCTTGACCTGACTGGTCAGTATGCCTGAAAAGAGGGCATACCCTGAATGTAAGAAAAAGTAATATGAGTATGTATGAGGATTGGGGGAAACGGGTGGGTGGGAACCCAAAAACACTGACGAGCCCTGGCCAGATAGAGGAGGAGGCTTAAGTAGCCCTCTCAGCCTCCTCCCACAAATACAGGCTAGCCTCTGGCTAGCCTTTACACTTGTAGCCAGAGTCTTCGAGTAAGAAAGTGATACTCCTAAGCCCCAAGGCCTGAGGTGTGCCTTGACCTGACTAGTCAGTATGCCTGAAAAGAGGGCAAAAAGACACAAATTTAGGTGAAGAAGGGAAGGTAACATCCCATCAAGAGGAGTAACGTGCGCCCGGATGGCAACAGTATATATCCGAAAAGTGTCCCCTATGACCGGAGAAACCCCCCCCGACTTGGTGATGAGACAGAACCCCCTACAGAACCTGCGAAGCTACCCAGAACCCAACTGAACGTCCAGTGAACGATTGGACAGAGCCTGAAGTCCGAGACGACCCAGGCATGAGAATGAACTGCTTGTGAATGAGGATGCGTGGGGGAAGGGGAGCAATGGCTGTTCCGAGGAGCCCCTGCAAGATGAATGGCCGAGAAGATTGAAACTTCAAAAACGGACACCAGTGAAGTGCTCAGTGAAACCCCTCCCAAGCCCTGGCCTGGCCATGCTGGTATGGGGAAGTCCGAGGGTGAGTGCCAAAGGACAACTGGTAGGAGTTCAAAATGCTAAATGCCTGAAGGATGTGATGAAGTAGGTGGATCAGGCCCATGGACTATGGCAATAAGTATTGACAACGTGGAGAAACCATGCCAGACACAGAATACTGGTCCCACCTGATGCGATTGGGTCGTGCTTCAGCCTGTGACCTGGTAACCGAGTCTGATATCTGAACCGAGGAAGGAGGGCCAGACTCCACCCCAGGGAAATAAGTCCCATGGCATGAAAAACAGTCATACCCAAAGTGACTGAACCCCCCCCCTACCTGGAACCGGCTGGGGAACGGAAAAGATGACTGGTCTGACGTCCCTGAGCAGTCTTCCAGGCCACATCCTAGACAAGATCCGAGCCGAGAGTGGAATCCAGAATCATGATGACGTTTGCCCAAACCTACCACTTAAGGACCAATAAGGGGATAACGAATGCCAATACAGCCCAACCTGAGAACATGCACAAGACAAGAGAACAACAACGCCCCTCTGTGCCTACCTAAGTATGAGCGGAAATGCCAAGACCACTGCGCATGAATAAACCTGATGATGGACCCTCCCCTCGTGTGAGTAAAGAGTGAGCCCGAGTAACCTGCCGCGCAGACAGGTAATTAACTGAAAACTCAGGGCTGGTGTACCCACAGACCGTGGTGGGTAATCGTACGGGTGTGGTGAATGAACGTGCATCATATGATGTATGTTATTCGGGCGAGAAGATTGTGGTCAACAATCATTAACAAACGAAACCTCAGCCCGTATGGATCTGTAGACGTGACAGATCCTGACATGTGAGCCCTAGCTACCTGACGCAGGTACAACCATGAACAAAAAACGATGAGACATGACAAACAATGAAGATGAAACAGCTACCGGAGTATGTGCCGTGACTGAACAACGATGCCCCTCTGAGAGATGCTGAGGCTGAACTCTGAAACAGAAACGTTGGGGCAGAAACATGAGTACAACAACGCTATGACAGAAATGCTGAACCAAATGCTGAGACAGAAACGTGATGACAGTAAAACCCTGGGGCATGAATGTAATGACAGAAAAAACCTGGGCAGAAATGTAATGACAGAAAATACCTGGGGCAGAAATGTAATGACAGAAAATACCTGGGGCAGAAATGTAATTACAGAAACCCAGGGGTAGAAATGTAACGACAGAAACCCAGGGGCAGAAATGTAACGACAGAAACCCAGGGGCAGAAATGTAATGACAGAAACCCAGGGGCAGAAATGTAATGACAAAAACCCAGGGGCAGAAATGTGTTGACCGAAACTCAGGGGCAGAAATATAACGAAAGAAACCCTGGGGCAGAAATTTAATGACCAAAACCCTGGGGCAGAAATTTAATGACAGAAACCCTGAAGCAGAAATGCCATGACAGAAAATGCTGGGGTAGAAAACGCTCAGACAGAACGCAGAGGCAGAAACACGATGACAGAAATCCTGGGGCAGAAACACTGAGGCAGAAATGCCAGGACCAAAGAACGCAATGACAGAAAGACTGAGACTGAAATACTGATGGCAGAAATGCAAAGACATAACCCTGGGGCAGAAATGCTATGACGGAAATGCCGAGACAGAAAAATTGAACCTGAACGCTGAGCCAGAAATGCTGGGGCAGAACACTATGACAGAAAACGCCAGGACCGAAGAAAAAATCCTGGGTTAGAGATGCCATGACAGAAATCCTGAGCCAGAAACGCTATACAGAAATCCTACGGCAGAACCTCTATGACAGAAAATGCCGAGACTGTACGCCGAGACAGAAATGCCGGGGCAGAAAGCTATGACAGAAAAGCTAGATTAGAACGCTGAGACGGAAATGCTGAACGCTTATGACAGCAAGCTAGGGCAAAGTTCTAAGAGAGAAATGCTGAATGCTATGACAGAAATGCTGGGCAGAACGTTAAGCCAGAAATGCTGAATGCTATGACAGAAATGCTGAAACCCTGCGACAGAAATGCTGAAACCCTGCGACAGAAATGCTGAACCCCTACGACAGAAATGCTGAACCCCCTACGACAGAAATGCTGAACCCCCTACGACAGAAATGCTGAACCCCCTACGACAGAAATGCTGAACCCCCTACGACAGAAATGCTGAACCCCCTACGACAGAAATGCTGAACCCCTACGACAGAAATGCTGAACCCCTACGACAGAAATGCTGAACCCCTACGACAGAAATGCTAAACACTACGACAGAAATGCTAAACACTACGACAGAAATGCTAAACGCTTCGACAGAAATGCTGAGGCAGGAAACGCCATGACAGGAAAACAAGCGCTGAGACTAAACGCCTAAACGGAAACGCTATGACAGAAAACCTGTGCCGAAACGCTATGACAGAAGTTCTGGGACCGAAATGCTGCGATATGAACACTTCTGACTGAAGCGGTGGATGCCCGGGAGGCATGCGGGGCCCCCCCACATGATGCCCCACGTGAATACCGGGAGGTGAGCGCCACCCCCGGCTATGAAAACTGGGAGACGTGCGGGCGACCCCTCCACGATGCACGGCATGGTACCAGGCAGGTGAATTGGCGGCCGATTTGGCAAGTGGGTGGGTGGAGAATGTACGGACGCGCCCCCCCTTCCCCCCGGCATGAGAGCCGGGAGACATGGGCGGGCAGCACCCCCCGGACAGATGGGGCTGTGGGGAAAGTGGGTGGTTGGAGGATGGATGACCGGACAGACGGCACAACCCTCCCTCCTCCCCCGCAGCGTGAGTGGCGGGAGAAGCGGGCGGGCGGGCAGCCCCCCAGCACTGTCAGGGACAGCGGTGCCCTCCCCAACTATGCGGGATTGTGCCCAGATGGATGAATAGACGCCCCCCCATGGGAGCCGGGAGAAGCCGGTGGGCAGACAGCACACTGACAAAATGGAGCCGTAGCTGATGGCTGGACGCCCCCCCGCCGTGAGAGGCGGGCGGCCCCCCACAGCTCTGGCAGGCACCTGGATGAAAGGGAGAAGAAGTGGGCGGCAGCTACTTTACAAGACAAACGCCCCCCCCATGAGCGCCGGGAGAAGCGGGCGAGCAGCACCTGGCCAGCTGCAGCCAAAGGAGGGTGGAGGGTGGAGGATGGATGGACGCCCCCCCTCCCCCGGCATGATCACCGGGAGAAGCGGGTGGGCCACACCTGATTTAGCTGCAGCCAAAGGGAAGGTGGGTGGGGGATGGATGGACACCCCCCTCCCTCCCCCGGCATGATCGCCGAGAGAAGCGGGCGGGCGGCCCCCCCATGGCGCTGTATGCAGATAGGAACAGACGGCTGGCTGACTGGACTTTCTCTCCCCCCAACACCCTGAAAAACGGGCTGGCGGCTCCCCCCTGCAGCAAGCTGGTAAGCGGAGAAAATGCTGGCCAGCGAGTGGCTCCCTCATGGAGCTGTTTTTGAATAGTGAGAGGAGTGGTTGGCGGTGGCGGCGGGCGGCCGAGCACCCACCTCCCCCGAAATACCGGGAGAAGCAGGGACCCGTGAATGTGGGTGCAGGAGGGTAGACAGGCGAACTCCCCAGTGAAGCACCGACAGAGGTACCGCCGCCATGTTGCAGCCGACCCGGAAGTGACGAGTAGGCCCCACCCCCTATTGAACCCAGAAACGCTGACGAGCCCTGGCCAGATAGAGGAGGAGGCTTAAGTAGCCCTCTCAGCCTTCTCCCACAAATACAGGCTAGCCTCTGGCTAGCCTTTACACTTATTGATTACATCAGGGCCCCAGAGAGCCCCCCTTAAATCAGCATCCTTAGAGAGTCTCCCCCTATGTCAGGGTCCTCAGAAAGCCCCCCTTACATCAGAGTCGGCACGGAGGCCCCCCCTTACATCAGAGTCCGCACGGAGGCCCCCCTTACATCAGAGTCGGCACGGAGGCCCCCCTTACATCAGAGTCCGCACGGAGGCCCCCCCTTACATCAGAGTCCGCACGGAGGCCCCCCCTTACATCAAAGTCCGCACGGAGGCCCCCCCTTACATCAGAGTCCGCACGGAGGCCCCCCTTACATCAGAGTCTGCACGGAGGCCCCCCCTTACATCAGAGTCCGCACAGGGGCCCCCCTTACAGCAGAGTCCGCACGGAGGCCCCCCTTACAGCAGAGTCCGCACGGAGGCCCCCCTTACAGCAGAGTCCGCACGGAGGCCCCCCCTTACAGCAGAGTCCGCACGGAGGCCCCCCCTTACAGCAGAGTCTGCACGGAGGCCCCCCCTTACAGCAGAGTCTGCACGGAGGCCCCCCTTACAGCAGAGTCCGCACGGAGGCCCCCCTTACAGCAGAGTCCGCACGGAGGCCCCCCTTACATCAGAGTCCGCACGGAGGCTCCCCTTACATCAGAGTCCGCACGGAGGCCCCCCTTACATCAGAGTCCGCACGGAGGCCCCCCTTACATCAGAGTCCGCACGGAGGCCCCCCTTACATCAGAATCCGCACGGAGGCTCCCCTTACATCAGAGTCCGCACGGAGGCCCCCCTTACATCAGAGTCCGCACGGAGGCCCCCCTTACATCAGAGTCCGCACGGAGGCCCCCCTTACATCAGAGTCCGCACGGAGGCCCCCCTTACATCAGAGTCCGCACGGAGGCCCCCCCTTACATCAGAGTCCGCACGGAGGCCCCCCCTTACATCAGAGTCCGCACGGAGGCCCCCCCTTACATCAGAGTCCACACGGAGGCCCCCCTTACATCAGAGTCCGCACGGAGGCCCCCCCTTACATCAGAGTCCGCACGGAGGCCCCCCCTTACATCAGAGTCCGCACGGAGGCCCCCCTTACATCAGAGTCCGCACGGAGGCCCCCCCTTACATCAGAGTCCGCACGGAGGCCCCCCCTTACATCAGAGTCCGCACGGAGGCCCCCCTTACATCAGAGTCCGCACGGAGGCCCCCCCTTACATCAGAGTCCGCACGGAGGCCCCCCCTTACATCAGAGTCCGCACGGAGGCCCCCCCTTACATCAGAGTCCGCACGGAGGCCCCCCCTTACATCAGAGTCCGCACGGAGGCCCCCCTTACATCAGAGTCCGCACGGAGGCCCCCCCTTACATCAGAGTCCGCACGGAGGCCCCTCCTTACATCAGAGTCCACACGGAGGCCCCCCCTTACATCAGAGTCCGCACGGAGGCCCCCCCTTACATCAGAGTCCGCACGGAGGCCCCCCCTTACATCAGAGTCCGCACGGAGGCCCCCCTTACATCAGAGTCCGCACGGAGGCCCCCCCTTACATCAGAGTCCGCACGGAGGCCCCCCCTTACATCAGAGTCCGCACGGAGGCCCCCCTTACATCAGAGTCCGCACGGAGGCCCCCCCTTACATCAGAGTCCGCACGGAGGCCCCCCCTTACATCAGAGTCCGCACGGAGGCCCCCCCTTACATCAGAGTCCGCACGGAGGCCCCCCCTTACATCAGAGTCCGCACGGAGGCCCCCCTTACATCAGAGTCCGCACGGAGGCCCCCCCTTACATCAGAGTCCGCACGGAGGCCCCTCCTTACATCAGAGTCCGCACGGAGGCCCCCCTTACATCAGAGTCCGCACGGAGGCCCCCCTTACATCAGAGTCCGCACGGAGGCCCCCCCTTACATCAGAGTCCGCACGGAGGCCCCCCCTTACATCAGAGTCTGCACGGAGGCCCCCCCTTACATCAGAGTCCGCACGGAGGCCCCCCCTTACATCAGAGTCCGCACGGAGGCCCCCCCTTACATCAGAGTCCGCACGGAGGCCCCCCCCTTACATCAGAGTCTGCACGGAGGCCCCCCCTTACATCAGAGTCTGCACGGAGGCCCCCCCTTACATCAGAGTCCACACGGAGGCCCCCCCTTACATCAGAGTCCGCACGGAGGCCCCCCCTTACATCAGAGTCCGCACAGAGGCCCCCCCTTACATCAGAGTCCGCACGGAGGCCCCCCCTTACATCAGAGTCCGCACGGAGGCCCCCCCTTACATCAGAGTCCGCACGGAGGCCCCCCCTTACATCAGAGTCCGCACGGAGGCCCCCCTTACATCAGAGTCCGCACGGAGGCCCCCCTTACATCAGAGTCCGCACGGAGGCCCCCCTTACATCAGAGTCCGCACGGAGGCCCCCCTTACATCAGAGTCCGCACGGAGGCCCCCCTTACATCAGAGTCCGCACGGAGGCCCCCCCTTACATCAGAGTCTGCACAGAGGGCCCCCCCTTACATCAGAGTCCGCACAGAGGCCCCCCCTTACGTCAGAGTGCGCACGGAGGCCCCCCTTGCATCAGAGTCCGCACGGAGGCCCCCCCTTACATCAGAGTCCGCACGGAGGCCCCCCCTTACATCAGAGTCCGCACGGAGGCCCCCCCTTACATCAGAGTCCGCACGGAGGCCCCCCTTACATCAGAGTCCGCACGGAGGCCCCCCCTTACATCAGAGTCCGCACGGAGGCCCCTCCTTACATCAGAGTCCGCACGGAGGCCCCCCTTACATCAGAGTCCGCACGGAGGCCCCCCCTTACATCAGAGTCCGCACGGAGGCCCCCCCTTACATCAGAGTCCGCACGGAGGCCCCCCCTTACATCAGAGTCCGCACGGAGGCCCCCCCTTACATCAGAGTCCGCACGGAGGCCCCCCCTTACATCAGAGTCCGCACGGAGGCCCCCCTTACATCAGAGTCCGCACGGAGGCCCCCCTTACATCAGAGTCCGCACGGAGGCCCCCCTTACATCAGAGTCCGCACGGAGGCCCCCCTTACATCAGAGTCCGCACGGAGGCCCCCCCTTACATCAGAGTCCGCACGGAGGCCCCCCCTTACATCAGAGTCCGCACGGAGGCCCCCCTTACATCAGAGTCCGCACGGAGGCCCCCCCTTACATCAGAGTCCGCACGGAGGCCCCCCTTACATCAGAGTCTGCACAGAGGGCCCCCCCTTACATCAGAGTCCGCACAGAGGCCCCCCCTTACGTCAGAGTGCGCACGGAGGCCCCCCTTGCATCAGAGTCCGCACGGAGGCCCCCCCTTACATCAGAGTCCGCACGGAGGCCCCCCCTTACATCAGAGTCCGCACGGAGGCCCCCCCTTACATCAGAGTCCGCACGGAGGCCCCCCTTACATCAGAGTCTGCACGGAGCCCCCTCTTACATCAGAGTCCACACGGAGGGCCCCCCCTTACATCAGAGTCCGCACAGAGGCTCCCTCCCTTATTGCTTACTTTCTGCTATAAAACACATCCAATAAAAATGTAAGGAAATCGACTTTCTTCATCAGTTTAGGACAATATGTATTCTGCTACATGTTTTTGATTAAAAAAAATCCCAATAAGCATGTACTGATTGGTTTTCACAAAAATTATCGTGTCTACAAACTATGGGATAGATTTATGGAGTTTCTTTTTGTTTTTTTACTAGTAATGGCGGCGATCAGTGATTTTTAGTGGGATTGCGACATTGCTGCGGACAAGTCTGACACTAAGTGACACTTTTTGGGAACCAGTGACACCAATACAGTGATCAGTGCTAAAAAATATGCACTGTCACTGTGCTAATGACACTGGCTAGAAAGGGGTTAACCTCAGGGGCAATCAAAGGGTTAAGTGTACTCGTTCCAGAGCCGATCGCAGGAATCATGTAAAACCAATCAATATACGCTTATTGTGTTTTGTTTTTTACCAAAGATATGTTACAGAATACATATTAGCCTAAACGAATGAATACATTTGGAAATGGTAATTTTATTGCGCTATTCTAATAAATCAATTGAAAAAAAGCTGCAACTATAATGTGAGACACACACACTAAATATAGGATGAATACATTTGTTTTTTTAATTTTTTTTTGGATATGTATTATAGCAGAAAGTAAAAAAATATTGTTTTTATATATATATATGAAAAAGTTTATTCTTTTTCATAGCGCAAAAAATAAAAAACACAGAGGTAATCAAATACCACTAAAAGAAAGGACATTTTGTTTGGGTAACATGTCGCACAACCACGGAATTGTCAGTTAAAGTGACAAAGTGCCATATCACAAAAAATGGCTTGGTCGTTATGGGGGTAGATCCTTTCGGGGCTGAAGTGGTTAAGGACAAGGGGCACACTTTACGTCTAGAGGAAAAGCGATGTCATCTCCAAATATGGAAAGGTTTCTTCACAGTAAGAGCTGCTATATGTGGAATAGAAACCCTCCAGAGGTGGTCCTGGTCAGCTCAGTAGATTGCTTTAAAAAAGGCCTGGATTCTTTCCTAGGTGTACATAGTATAACTGGGTACTAGGGATGAGCTTCGAGTTCGAGTCGAACTCATGTTCGACTCGAACATTGGCTGTTCGCAAGTTCGCCGAACACCGAACAATTTGGGGTGTTCGCGGCAAGTTCGAATGCCGCGGAACACCCTTTAAAAGTCTATGGGAGAAATCAAAAGTGCTAATTTTAAAGGCTTATATGCAAGTTATTGTCATAAAAAGTGTTTGGGGACCCGGGTCCTGCCCCAGGGGACATGTATCAATGCAAAAAAAAGTTTTAAAAACGGACGTTTTTTCAGGAGCAGTGATTTTAATAATGCTTAAAGTCAAACAATAAAAGTGTAATATCCCTTTAAATTTCGTACCTGGGGGGTGTCTATAGTATGCCTGTAAAGGGGCGCATGTTTCCCGTGTTTAGAACAGTCTGACAGCAAAATGACATTTTGAAGGAAAAAACTCATTTAAAACTACCCGCGGCTATTAATGAATTGCCGGTCCGACAATACACATAAAAGTTCATTGATAAAAACGGCATGGGAATTCCCCACAGGGAAACCCCGAACCAAAATTAAAAAAAAAAAAAATGACGTGGGGGGGTCCCCCTAAATTCCATACCAGGCCCTTCAGGTCTGGTATGGATATTAAGGGGAACCCCGGCCAAAATTAAAAAAAAAAATGATGTGGGGTTCCCCATAAATTCCATACCAGACCCTTCAGGTCTGGTATGGATTTTAAGGGGAACCCCGCGCCAAAAAAAAAAAAAAATCCATACCAGACCCTTATCCGAGCACGCAACCTGGCAGGCCGCAGGAAAAGAGGGGGGGACGAGAGTGCGCCCCCCCCTCCTGAACCGTACCAGGCCACATGCCCTCAACATTGGGAGGGTGCTTTGGGGTAGCCCCCCAAAACACCTTGTCCCCATGTTGATGAGGACAAGGGCCTCATCCCCACAACCGTGGCCGGTGGTTGTGGGGGTCTGCGGGCGGGGGGCTTATCGGAATCTGGAAGCCCCCTTTAACAAGGGGACCCCCAGATCCCGCCCCCCCCCTGTGTGAAATGGTAAGGGGGTACTTACCCCTACCATTTCACTAAAAAAGTGTCAAAATAGTTAAAAATGACAAGAGACAGTTTTTGACAATTCCTTTATTTAAATGCTTCTTCTATCTTCCTTCATCTTCTTCTTCTTCTGGTTCTTCTGGCTCTTCTGGTTATTCCTCCGGCGTTCTCGTCCAGCATCTTCTCTGCGGCGTCTTCTATCTTCTTCTCCTCGGGCCGCTCCGCACCCATGGCATGAGGGGAGGCTCCCGCTCTTCTCTTCATCTTCTTCTTCATCCTCTTCTCTTCTTCATCTTCTTCATCTTCATCTTCTTCATCTTCTCTTCTTAATTTTCTTCTGCGGGCCGCTCCGCATCCATGCATGGAGGGAGGCTCCCGCTGTGTGACGGCGTCTCCTCGTCTGATGGTTCTTAAATAACGGGGGGCGGGGCCACCCGGTGACCCCGTCCCCTCTGACGCACGGTGACTTGACGGGACTTCCCTGTGACGTCACGGGGAATGCCACAGGGAAGTCCCGTCATGTCCCGTGCGTCAGAGGGGGGCGGGATCACCGAGTGGCCCCGCCCCCCGTTATTTAAGAACCGTCAGACGAGGAGACGCCGTCACACAGCGGGAGCCTCCCTCCATGCATGGATGCGGAGCGGCCCGCAGAAGAAAATTAAGAAGAGAAGATGAAGAAGAGAAGAGGATGAAGAAGAAGATGAAGAGAAGAGCGGGAGCCTCCCCTCATGCCATGGGTGCGGAGCGGCCCGAGGAGAAGAAGATAGAAGACGCCGCGGAGGAGATGCTGGACGAGGGGAGGCTCCCGCTCTTCTCTTCATCTTCTTCTTCATCCTCTTCTCTTCTTCATCTTCTCTTCTTAATTTTAATTTTAATTTTAATTCTTCTTAATTTTCTTCTGCGGGCCGCTCCGCATCCATGCATGGAGGGAGGCTCCCGCTGTGTGACGGCGTCTCCTCGTCTGACGGTTCTTAAATAACGGGGGGTGGGGCCACCCGGTGATCCCGCCCCCCTCTGACGCACGGGACATGACGGGACTTCCCTGTGGCATTCCCCGTGACGTCACAGGGAAGTCCCGTCAAGTCACCGTGCGTCAGAGGGGGCGGGGTCACCGGGTGGCCCCGCCCCTCGTTATTTAAGAACCGTCAGACGAGGAGACGCCGTCACACAGCGGGAGCCTCCCTCCATGCATGGATGCGGAGCGGCCCGCAGAAGAAAATTAAGAAGAGAAGATGAAGATGAAGAAGAGAAGAGGATGAAGAAGAAGATGAAGAGAAGAGCGGGAGCCTCCCCTCATGCCATGGGTGCGGAGCGGCCCGAGGAGAAGAAGATAGAAGACGCCGCAGAGAAGATGCTGGACGAGAACGCCGGAGGAAGAACCAGAAGAGCCAGAAGAACCAGAAGAAGAAGATGAAGGAAGATAGAAGAAGCATTTAAATAAAGGAATTGTCAAAAACTGTCTCTTGTCATTTTTAACTATTTTGACACTTTTTTAGTGAAATGGTAGGGGTAAGTACCCCCTTATCATTTCACACAGGGGGGGGGCGGGATCTGGGGGTCCCCTTGTTAAAGGGGGCTTCCAGATTCCGATAAGCCCCCCGCCCGCAGACCCCCACAATTACCGGCCACGGTTGTGGGGATGAGGCCCTTGTCCTCATCAACATGGGGACAAGGTGTTTTGGGGGGCTACCCCAAAGCACCCTCCCAATGTTGAGGGCATGTGGCCTGGTACGGTTCAGGAGGGGGGGGCCGCACTCTCGTCCCCCCCTCTTTTCCTGCGGCCTGCCAGGTTGCGTGCTCGGATAAGGGTCTGGTATGGATTTTTGGGGGAACCCCACGCCGTTTTTTTTTTTTTTTTTTTGGCGCGGGGTTCCCCTTAAAATCCATACCAGACCTGAAGGGTCTGGTATGGAATTTAGGGGGAACCCCACGTCATTTTTTTTTTAAATTTTGGCCGGGGTTCCCCTTAATATCCATACCAGACCTGAAGGGCCTGGTATGGAATTTAGGGGGACCCCCCCACGTCATTTTTTTTTTTTTTTTTAATTTTGGTTCGGGGTTTCCCTGTGGGGAATTCCCATGCCGTTTTTATCAATGAACTTCTATGTGTATTGTCGGCAATGCAATAGCCGCGGGTAGTTTTAAATGGCTTTTTTTCCTTCGAAATGTCATTTTGCTGTCAGACTGTTCTAAACACAGGAAACGTGCGCCCCTTTACAGGCATACTATAGACACCCCCCAGGTACGAATTTTAAAGGGATATTACACTTTTATTGTTTGACTTTAAGCATTATTAAAATCACTGCTCCTGAAAAAACGGCCGTTTTTAAGACTTTTTTTTGCATTGATCCATGTCCCCTGGGGCAGGACCCAGGTCCCCAAACACTTTTTATGACAATGACTTGCATATAAGCCTTTAAAATTAGCACTTTTGATTATTCATGTTCGTGTCCCATAGACTTTAATGGTGTTCGCGTGTTCGAGCGAACTTTTTTCCTGTTCGCATGTTCTGGTGCGAACCGAACAGGGGGGTGTTCGGCTCATCCCTACTGGGTACCAACATTTATAGCTAAAGTTGATCCAGGGAAAATCTGATTGCCTCTTGGGGGATCAGGAAGGATATTTTACCCCTGCTGTAGCAAATTGGATCATGCTTTGCTGGGGTTTTTTGCCTTCCTCTAGATCAACTGTGGGTATAGGATTGTGCATATAGGATTGTATGGTTATTTGTTTTTTTTTCTGGTTGAACTAGATGGACTTGTGTCTTTTTTCAATCTGAATAACTATGTAACTATATTATGTGCATTTAGGAAAGGATCAAAGCGTTTTTTAAAGCAATCTACTGGGCTGGCCAGAACCAGGTTTTGAGGGAGACTATTTCACATGTTCACAGCTCTTACTGGGAAAAAGCCTTTCTGTATTTTGAGATTAAATGTGTTTTCTTCTAGACGTAAAGCGTCCCTCACTGTCCTCTGTCATGACCTTAAAGTGAATAACATTACACCAAGTTTACTATATGAACCACTTTTGTGTTTATACATGTTGATCACATCCCCCCTTAACTGCTTCAACCCCAGAATGATTTCCCCCCTTCCTGGCCAAGCCCTTTTTTGCGATACAGCACAGCGTCGCATTAACTTGTGCGGTCGTTCGATGTTGTACCCTAACAAAATTGACATCCTTTTTTTCACAAATGGAGCTTGCTTTTGGTGGTATTTGATCACCTCTTTCGGTTTTTATTTTTGAGCTATAAACAAAAAAGAGCGAACATTTTGAAAAAAAAGCAATATTTTTTACTTTTTGCTATGATAAATATCCCCCAAAAATATATAAAAAAACACATTTCTTCCTCAGTTTGGGCCGATATGTATTCTTCTACATATTTTTGGTTAAAAAAAAACGCAATAAGCATATATTGATTGGTTTGCGCAAAAGTTATCGCTTCTACAAAATAGGGGATAGATTTATAGCTTTTTTATTATTCACTTTTTTTATTACAAAAGGTGGCGATCTGCGATTTTTATCATGACTGCGACATTACGGCGAACAGATTGAACAATTTTGGCACTATTTTGGGATCATTGGCATTTATACAGCAATCAGCGCTATAAAATGCACTGATTACTGTGCAAATGTCACTGGCAGGGAAGGGGTTAAACACTAGGGGGCGATCAAGGGGTTAAGTATGTTCCCTGGGTGTGTTCTAACTGTAGAGGGGATGGGCACACTTGAACATGACAGAGATCACTGTTTCCCATCACTGGGAGCAGTAGATCTGTGTCATTTTGCCAGGCAGAACAAGGAAATGCCTTGTTTACATAGGCATCTCCCCGTTCTGCTTCACGATCGTGGGCCACTGGTGGACATCGAGTCCGCGGGATCCGTAGGCATGCTCCCGCAGCACGCGGCGGGCGCGCACGCACCCGCTAGCCCCCGATGACCTATGGGTACGTTGTTTTGTGCACCCGTGATAGATAGAAAAAAAATTAAGTTCAGCTAATCTTTCCTTATAGATCAAATAAATTATCTTCAATCTAGGTTTCAAAAGCTGCTTGCACCACGATGAACAAAACATTGTGTAATAATCCAATATAAATAGAAGTGTTGCGCTATGTGAATACCGTATATACTCGAGTATAAGTCGAATTTTTCAGCACATTTTTTTGTGCTGAAAGTGCCCCCTTATACTCGAGTCAAGCACTTTTCTGCAGCAAAAAATTTCATTTTCCGAACCGACTTTGGGGCCCCATATCTCTCATTCTCTGTTGCAGAAAAGTGCTTGACATTTTCTGAACCGATTTTGGGGCCCCATATCTCAGGGCTACTTGGTGCTAGGAACCCCAAATTTGGTGTGCAAACCCAGTGGTACCATAACATATCCAAAGCTGGGGTTCCTAGCTCCAAGTGACCCTGAGATACGAGGCCCCAAATCTGGTTCGGAAAATGTCATTCTATGCTGCAGAAAAGTGCTTGACATTTTCTGAACTGATTTTTGGGGCCCTGTATCTCTGGGCCACTTGGAGCTAGAAACCCCAGCTTTGGAAATTTTATGGTGCTAGTTCCACTGGGTTTGCACACCAAATTTGGGGTTCCTAGCACTAAGTGGCCCCAAGATACGGGGCCCCAAATTCGGTCAACTGTGTCCATCTGCAGCAATGTCATTTCGGAACCCTTTGGGTTCAGAGACCCCAAATTTTGGCTGCAGCTAGGGGGCATCTAGGAACCCTTAACTACCGAGTTTGAAGTTCAGGGGACCTATGGCTGCAAATGGGCACAGTGAGGCATGCAAATGGGCACAGTGATGCTGCAAATGGGCATTGTTGACCCTCTTTTCCACTTACAGTAGCTGTGCATTTCTCACCCTCGTCTTATACTCGGGTCAATAAGTTTTTCCCATTTTTTTTTTTTGTGGTAAATTAGGGCCTCGACTTACTCGGATACTCGGAACGACTTATACTCGAGTATATACGGTATGTCAAGTGTTTGACTCTCTTAATATGAATAAACAATGTGAATATACAGTGCCTTGAAAAAACATTCATACCCCTTGAAATGTTCCACATTTTGTCATGTTACAACCAAAAACATAGCTGTATTTTATTGGGATTTTATGTAATAGACCAACACAAAGTGGCACATGGTGAAGTGGAAGGAAGATGATAAATGGTTTTCAAGATGTTTTACAAATAAATATCTAAAGTGTGGGGTGCATTTGTATTCAGCCCCCTTTACTCTGATACCCCTAACTAAAATCTAGTGGAACCAATTGCCTTCCAAAGTCACCTAATTGGTAAATAGAGCCAACCTGTGTGTAATTTAATCTCAGTATAAATACAGCTGTTCTGTGAAGCCCTTTAGAGGTTTGTTAGAGAACCTTAGTGAACAAAGAGCACCACGAAGGACAAGGAACACACCAGACAGGTCAGGGAAAAAGTTGTGGAGAAGTTTGAAGCAGGGTTAGGTTATAAAAAAAATCTCAACTTTGAACATCTCACAGAGCACTGTTTTAATAGACATGTGCAATTAGTTTAGTTCCAAATTCGTTTTTTAACGAGTTTAGACAAATTCCTTAATGCGGAAATTTATGAATTTTTGATTTTTCCTAATTTTTCAGAATATTCGGAAATTCAGAAATTTGAAAATTCAGAAATTTGAAATCCGAAAAGTCGGAAATCCAAAAATAAGAATGAAAATCAGAGAATTCAAAAGAATGAAAATCCGAACGAAAATCTGAAAATTCAAAAATATGAAATAATAACTTATTATTAACTTATTACTAACTATTAATTTATAGATATTGGAATTTCCTTTCAAATTTGACTGATAGTGAACGTAACGAATACAAATTGATCCAAAGTTACGAATTATCCGTAATAACGAATGCCATAGCTAAACGAATGGAACGTAACGAATTAATAATGATTAATAATAATAAATTTATTATTATTATTATTTCATTCCGTTTTTGTTTATTCTTTATTTTGGATAATTCGTAACTTCAGACAAATTCATATTCGTTACGTTCACTAACAGCCAAATTTGAAAGGAAATTCCAATACTTATCATTTAATAGTTAGATTTTTTTTATTTTCCTTTCAAATTTTTGAATTTATGAATGTTTGGATTTACAAATTCCGAATTTTCAAATTTACAAACTTTTCAAATTTACAAATTTATGAAAAAAAACAAAGGAGGAGCTGCAGAGATCCACAGCTCAGGTGGGAGAATCTGTCCACAGGACAACTATTAGTCGTGCACTCCACAAATCTGGCCTTTATGGAAGAGTGGCAAGAAGAAAGATATTGTTGAATGAAAACCATAAGAAGTCCCATTTGCAGCTTGCGAGAGGCCATGTGGGGGACACAGAAAACAGGGAAGAAGGTGCTCCAGTAAGACGAAACAAAAATTTTACTTTTTGGCCTAAAAGCAAAACACCATGTGTGGCAAAAAACTAACACTGCATATCATCCTGTACACACCATTCCCACCGTGAAACATGAAAAAATTAAAAACTCAAACTTATTATGGCCTCACCCCAAAGACAGCATAGGTCTGCGTAACCCCATCACTAAACATTATATATCCCTATGGGATAAACTCAAAAAACTGGAAGTCCCCCTAGCGGGGCTTTAAAGCAGCCAATACTGTAGTTTTACAAAATGCAAAAAGAGTAGGTAATAAATAATTTTATTGATACAAAAAAGTATATAAATACTGACATCAAAAAGTCAGGACATGAACTGGAGTACAAAAGCAGAAATTAAAAAACAATACCAATGGCAAAGGGCAGTGTACAACAAGTTACACCATAGGCAACAGTGATACAATAACACAAAGATCTTGTGTGTAGAATACCCCAGTGGGTCTTCTTCAGAGGATAAATATATAAAAACTGTAAAGATGTAAACATGTGTTAAATTACTTAAAAAAACAAAAAAGAAAAGGAATATATGAACCAGTGAACTTTACCAGTCACAATGTACTCAATGGTTACAGGTGGCCATAGTGTGGAGGAGGTTCCCTCTTGTTGTATCCCCGATCTCTCATGGATGGGCCAATCAAAAGAGGAGCAAATGTCACACACACACATGCCTTACAAGGAATCGCACACTGAATATCCCCAAAAAATTGAGGGAAAGGAGGGGTGTGCACTGCACCTGTGATAGAGAAGTGTTTGCATTAATTCCAGAGGTGGATGTTTGGCCCATACCAGTGGAGGGATCAATATCCACCGGGGGTCAGACTGAGCACCGTGGAACACTGATTGTGTGTCCAGGGAATCGGTGTCCATTGTCTGTTTCTTGGGATCTTGTTCGAATGAATTTTTTTGTTTTGTTGTGAATTCTTTTTTGTTGTTTACTACGTCTTCGACCGCGTTGGGAGGGATTTTTTTGATCAGAATCAGTGGTAGAAGAAATCTTAGATTTTAAAATTTTAGATTTGGTGTTTTTTAGATTCCCAATGTAAATAATTTTTGGATTGGGCCACATGATTATTCCATCGATAGGCTTGTCCCTCCGAGAAGGCGTGTTTGTCTCTCCAAAATTGAATTTCTTTATTTTATAAGATATTTGTAGGTTGATAGGTTCTCTTTCAGAAGGGCCTGTAGTTCTGAGAATATGGTATGTTGAGCATATGGAGTCAGGGCTTGTTCTAGATTGGCTATTACTATGTCTAGGAGTACAATCTGTTTGTTGTATTCCCTAGACAAAATGGCCATCTCGCGAGAGCATGATTTCAGATTAGTCTCCCATTCTGCTTTACACTCACTTATTAGGTCAGCGTTGGGAAAGATTTGGACACGTAGTCCAAAGGGATTAATCTGCTCCTTAGTGTACCTGTCAAACGTTTTGACATGCCAGAAGAGGGCAGATTTTCTCTCGTACCTGAGTTAACTTTTGAAATAGTGATGAAATGGATAGTTCTTTTTGATCTCCCGGTTCAAAGGAGTTTTCATATTCAGACATCAGGCTTACCCTGTCTGCATCTATAAATTTGCTCATCCTGCAGGTAAAAATGAAATGAAATAAAACAGCCTAAGTACAATAAAGGAAAAATTCCCTCCCTCTCCCCTTTTTCCCTTTCCCCTCCTTCCCCTTCCCTATTCCATCCCGTCCCTCCTTTCCTCTCCATCATTCCTTCCCTTTCTTCCCCCACTCCACGTTCTTTCACGCCTCTTTTCTAGGCTTTTCTGCATGGACCCATTCTCACTCCACACCTGTTAACACCCTAAGCTACTTACCTAACAATAACCTAAATATAAAAACAGAGATACATTCTTTCTTGTCTTTAGAAACTTCCTTTGGAGCCGCTTACTTAGTACATATTGTTGTTTATATCACAGGTGCAGTGCACACCTTTTGGGGATATTCAGTGTGTGATTCCTTGTAAGGCATGTGTATGTGACATTTGCTCCTCTTTTGATTGGCCCATCCGCTGGGAGATCGGGGATACAACAAGAGGGAAACTACTCCATACTATGGCCACCTGTAACCATTGAGTACATAGTGACTGGTAAAGACGTAATATATGGACTAGTTCATATATTCCTTTTCTTTTCTTTTTTTGTTTTTGAAGTAATTAAACACATGTTTACATCTTTACAGTTTTTATATATTTATCCTCTGAAGACCCACTGGGGTCAAAACGCGTCAGCATCCTACACACAGGATCTTTGTGTTATTGTATCACTGTTGCCTATGGTGTAACTTATTATACACTGCCCTTTGCCATTAGTATTGTTTTTTAATTTCTGCTTTTGTACTCCAGTTCATGTCCTGACTTTTTGATGTCAGTAATTATATACTTTTTTGTATCAATAAAATTATTTATTACCTACTCTTTTTGCATTTTGTAAAACTACACTATTGGCTGCTTTAAAGCCCCGCTAGGGGGACTTCCCGGTTTTTGATACATTACCTGAGGTGCGCAGCTTTTTTTGTCTATACTTCTATGAGTGTCCCCTTCTCTCCTATGGGATAAACTCAAATTTAAACATCATCTACAGTCTCCACACAACCCCCTCCTATCCTTCCTCAAAAACCCTGCTTTCTATCTGACATGGGTCTCTCCCAAATCATTTAAAGTTTGGATATCCTTAGGCTGCATAAACTCATTACTCCTACGTCCTTTCTTCCCTTCCCAACAGTATGTGAGATCTACAATTTACCACATTCAGAACTGTTCAGATATCTCCAAATTAAAAACTTCTACACACCTTTTATAAATGTTGGCACTCCCTTGACCCAAATTAATAATAATAAATTCAAATAACTTTGAATCTGTATGTAAGAAAGACCCCCACTCCTGAGGACTGAACTCATCCCTCTACACTCTACTTTTCATCAACCCTGACCTAGACAAACCATCCTACATCCGGAAATGGGAGGAGGACCTGGGGCGAACCCTAGACTTTGAAGACTGGTCTGGGATCTGGTTGGTAACTAAATCACCCTTACCTAACATTCTGGCACTGGAAGCAAACTATAAAGTTCCAACTCGTTGGTACCTTGTTCCTTCTAGAGTGGCCAAATATGCACCTACTCATTCAGCTCACTGCTCTGATTTAGGTACACACCTACATACTAGGTGGACCCGTCCGATAGCCCAAATTAATTGGAAAGACATTTTTTAAATTGCCTCCAGAATGTTTGAACTGATGATACAACCAGATCCAACCACTACATTACTCATTCTGAAACCAGAGTGCTTAACCCATTCCCAATTCAAACTCTTTGTTCAACTCCTTAGGGCTGCAAAACATATGATTGCAAAGGCATGAAGATCCCCTGTTTTGGGGATGGCTGAGACTAAGCATAAAATGAATGTGTCCATGTCTCACGCCAAAATGGTAGTGTTTGAGCGAGATCAAGTCTCCAAATTCGAAAAATAATGGTACCCCTGGATAAAATACCACCTTCCCCCAATATTTTATGGATCTGTCCTACTGCCATGGTAGCTAATTTAAATACTTAAATGTTTGGTTGTTTAAGTATTTGAATATTTGGATATTTGAATATCCAAACAATCATACCGTAACATGCACTGGTATCTGGGTCTACCCTGTGGACTTTTTTGTCTTCCTACTCTTTTTTTTTCTTAATTTTTTTTACTTCTCATCCTATTTTGTTTTAAAAACTCATCATCTTGGGGCGCATGCGCGGCATCGAGGATGATGGACGCTTGAGTCTGTAGCTCCGCTCCAACTATAACGGCTTCCGGAGGGCCATTAACAGCGATTTAAGCCTCTATTTTAGCACCCCTCAAGCCATCAACTCTCGGTGCATGCCTTCGAGGAGAAAGAAATCCAGAGGATCCTCTCAAAACACCCTGACCCACTATCTCCTCCACACGAGAGAGCGGCTCAGCATGCCTCAAGATGGCGCCGCCGGGAAAGGAGAATCTCCTGCTCCAACCTCTCCGTCTCGATCAAATCCCTCTCCATCCGCAAGCACGGCGGGTGAGTACCATAC
The DNA here is from genome assembly GCA_037952925.1 of Lithobates clamitans. Taxonomy (NCBI): domain Eukaryota; kingdom Metazoa; phylum Chordata; class Amphibia; order Anura; family Ranidae; genus Lithobates; species Lithobates clamitans. The sequence goes on from JBBGZY010000140.1 coordinate 17,416,456, forward strand.
CGCTCTTTCTAAGGCGGATTTAGATGTCAGCCTAGAGGCCATGTACACCAGATTGGCCACGAAATTTCAAACAGAGCTGTATAAGACATCTCACACTCTGTCACAGGAAATCGCGGCCTTAGGCTCACGTACTGAGCTCCTTGAAACAAAACATGATGAACTGGCCCTGGCGTACAATGACCTCAGTCGTGAACATGAATCCCTGACCTTGGCTCTGACAGCTATTCAAACACAAGTCGAAGATCTCGACAATAGAAATAGGCGCAATAATTTGCGTCTGAGAGGCATCCCTGAGACCGAAACCGATTTAATCCCGACCGTGATCAGACTGTTTAAATCACTTCTTCCAGAACGGGACTCTGCAGCTTTCAAATGTGACCGCATTCACAGGGCACTGCGCCCGAAACCTCCCGATGATAAACCCCCCAGGGACATTGTCCTCTGCATGAAGGACTTTCTCACCAAGGAGGAAATTCTAAGAGCTGCCTGGAATAAGCCACGGATAACACTTGATGATCATCTTATCCAGATCTACCCGGATATCTCCCCAGCAACCCTGGACAGGAGAAGGAGTCTGAAAAAAAATCACCACTGCACTTCAATCTGCACACATTCGCTACAGATGGGGATTTCCATTCAAATTACAGGTCCCACATAATGGCACCACCTTCTCAGCCACCACCTTGCATGAGGGTCAAGAGATTCTGGTAAAACTTGGTCTCTTAGATGCAGCTGCAATCCGACGTCCCCCCTCTACGCCCCGCCAGGCTCCCATTTGGCAAACACCACCACCCAGGAGAGATAGAAGGAGAATTTGATATGACATCGGAGAGGACCTCGCCATCCCACCACGCTGAAAAAGTTGCTGACTTCCATTATTGTCTCCTCAAGACACCCCGCACCTACCCCGCTCTGCATTTTTTTTAGAGCGGCTGTCCCTTGGAGCTGCGCTATGTGAACCCCTCCCAGCAAGAAAGGGGTTTATTTTTTACAGAACTGCTGGGAACAAGACCTAGCTGTCTCGCGAGTAACTGTATTTTGTGTCAGGTAAAGTTCTTTTTACCTTTTCTTTACCTGACCCGGTTTGGATGTGGTCTTCCATGTCCCTTTTTTGTTCTCTTTGTTGTTTTTTTTTTGCTTTTTTGGTTTATAAGAGTTGATAGCTTTTCTTTTCTAGCTGGTCAGAGAGTTCACAACCTGAAATCTTTTTCCAGCATTTGGTCTTTTTATGAAACTACCAAGCCTACCCTAGAATATTTTCCCCATCTTGCAAATGTATACAGTGTCTACAATTTGTCGGGTGGGACTGTGGCGGTACCCCTGCTGGATGTGTTGTATCTTAGCTTGAGAATACATTTTCACCCCCTAGGATGGTTTATTCTGAACCTTCTCACACTTGATAAAATTCAAATAACTAAAAATGGTTATTTTGTGTATCTCACATAATGTGAAGGGATTCAATTCCCCTATAAAGAGACGTAAGGCCTTTGACATGTATGGGCTCCTTGGTGCTAAGATTCTCCTGTTACAGGAGACACATTTTTCCCATTCCTCACACCCTAAATTCTTCCATAGAAACTTCCCCCAGTCGTTTTACTCCTTTTACTCATCCAAAAGCAGGGGTGCCGCCATTTTTTTACATGCTTCTCTCCCCATGGAGGTTAAACAATGCTTCAAAGACAAGGATAGCAGATTTGTGATTATCAAAGGTGTGTTACATAATAGAGAAATCACAATCGCCAGTATATATGCCCCCAACGACGCACCTGCTTCCTTTTTCAAATCCTTCTTTGATAAAATGACCTCCTTGAACTCTCCTCATATCATAATAGGAGGAGATTTCAACTTAGTAGCTAACTCTACCCTTGACAGATCCTCCTCCACCAAGATCTCCAAAGCGTTCCCCAGGTCTCTTACTCAAGGCCTTTTGGACCACCAGCTGGTGGACACCTGGAGAACGCACAATACGGGGCTCAAGGAATTCACCTTTTACTCTCACCCCCACAATAGTTACGCCAGGTTGGATTACATATATACCACCCCCATTATATTGGCAAACTCCACCAAGGCTACGATCCACCCCTGTGTTTGGTCAGACCATCACGTGACGTCCTTTACTACTAAATTTATAGGGTTGGCCCCAACACCATACATATGGAGACTGAACGAAGCATTGCTCTCGGACCTTGTGGTCAAATCCGAGACAGCTAAATCAATAGAGGAATACTTCTCCCTAAATGCCCTTAACGACACCCCTCCTTACTTTTTATGGACAGCCCATAAGGCAGTCATAAGGGGTAAACTAATCAGTATAGCCTCATCCCACAATAAGATTCACAGACAAAAAATTCTAACTCTTACCACTGATCTAGACCGCATATACAAAAACACTAATTTGTTAGGCCTAGATTCAACTAGAAAATTAATAGACCAAAAGCGCCTTGAATTGGACTCCCTTCTGTCCTCTAAAATTGAAAAAGACCTACGCTGGTCCAAAGCCAAAATCTTTTTTACACAACAACGCCACTTCCACTTTATTTGCAAGAAAGCTAAATCAGTCATTCCGCCCCACACATGTGTATATAAACTCTCCTCAAATACGGGTCTACCCACCTCCCATCCCAAGGAAGTACTTCAAATCTTTGAACAATTCTATTCCTCCCTCCTATCTCCGAATCCAAACTCCCCTACTCCTGCGGACGACTCATGGTTCCAGGACATTCATATCCCCACTCTCTCAACTACCCAAGTTGAGAAGCTCAACGCCCCTATCACCACCTCAGAGGTACTCAAAGTCATTAAATCCCTTAAGACAGGCTCTGCCCCGGGCCCTGATGGCTTTTCAGCCATTTACTACAAAAAATTTGCCACCTTGCTCTCCCCCGGCCTAGTTCAACTGTTTAATTGGATCCTACAAGGAGGTAACTTTCCAGAGGAGATGCTGCTGGCAAATATGTCCCTGATCCCCAAACCTAACAAAAATCACTTACTCCCCCAAAATTATAGGCCAATTTCGGTCATGAATAACGATGTGAAAATCTTCAGCAGAATCCTGGCGGACAGGTTGGCATCTATTATTTCCTCTCTTATCTCACCTTTCCAGTCAGGATTCATTCCCCACAGATTTATAACAGATAACATTAGATTAGCCTCTAACATTATCCAAGACTCCAACTTAAATTCCCGTAAACTCTTTTTACTCAGTCTGGACATACACAAGGCGTTCAATAGCGTCTCCTGGAGCTATTTAAATACGCTTCTACAACATATGGGATTTCGGGAGGAATTCCTACAGGGGTTTCGAGCCCTTTATGTAAACCCTAAAACTCGAATTAAAATCCCGGGCTGTAGTTCTGAATTCTTCTCCATAGGGAGGGGCACTCGGCAAGGATGTCCACTTTCCCCACTAATTTTCGCCCTTGCCCTGGAACCCCTGGCCATTGCGATTCTTAACAACCAAAATATATCGGGTTACACCAGGGGCCCCTCTTGCTATAAATTTTGTATGTACACAGACGACGTCCTTCTGTTCCTAACAAATCCACACATTTCCCTGCCAAATCTCCTTCAAACATTATCATATTTTGCGGGAATCTCTGGCCTCAAGATCAATGTCTCGAAATCAATCGCCCTCCCGCTGGGCTTTTCTCCAGCGGAGGTGCAACAATTTAAAAGTACCTTTCACTTTGTATGGAAGGAAACTTGTCTATCATATCTGGGCATTGATCTGGCGGGAGACTTTAGCAAATTTTTTGACCACAACTACCCCCCCATGATCTCTAAACTGAAGAAAACACTTCAATCATGGTCTCAGCTCCATATCTCTTTTCTAGGCAGAGTCACAGCCCTTAAAATGGTGATACTTCCCAGATTGTTGTATCTTTTTCGTTCCCTCCCTATTAGAGTTTCTAAATCTTACCTCCTCACCTTTCAAGCCCACATGAATAAATTTATCTGGCAAGACAAACCCCCTAGATTTGCCAGGGAAGTCCTCTATCGATCTCCTAAGAGGGGAGGCCTGGGGGTCCCCCGTATTTGGCTATACTATATCACTTGCAGATTTGCACAACAAGCCCAGTGGAACATCAGAGATTCCAAGGTCCCATGGGTCAAATTCGAGCAGGACTCTATTGCCCCATTATATCTACCTGGATTAATGTGGTCCTCCTGCCCCCTCCTCACAAAAGTTTCTAACAAAAACCTAATAGTCTCCATAAGTCTGAAACTCTGGAATACATATAAGAAGAAATACAATCTCCTCTCTCAGCCCCCCTGGGTGCCTCCTATGTTGGCGACCCTAGATTTCCAACTGCCTTTGCTCACCCGGAATTATTTGAAGGGTGGACCCAACATAACCTGATCACTTTAGGGGACTTCCTTGAAGATTCCAAATTTATTTCGTTTTCTACCTTTAAATCCCGCTTTCTTATCCCTGACAGGGAATTCTATCATTTCCTTCAGATAAGACATTTTTTTCAACATCATTACCTCTTCCCCCATTCTGACCACTCGACACTATATAAGGTCCTGTGTCGTACTGCTCCCCGTCAAAGGGGCCTTAGCTCACAGATCCATGGCTCCTTGGTATCGGTAGAGGACTCTCTGACCCTGAACTACAGATCTCAATGGGAACAGGACCTAGCATTGGACCAAGATGTCATAGACTGGGATAGGGGATGGTTGAACATATGTAAATGTTCAAAATCTCTCACTACAAAAGAGACAGCCATTAAACTCATAACAAGATGGTATTATACCCCTACACGTATACATAAGATTTATCCACAGTCCTCTCCCAATTGCATCAGAGGTTGCACCCACTTAGGCACATACATACACACCTTCTGGGAGTGTGAAACGTTGCAACCCACCTGGAAAGAAATACTAAAATTGATTGACAAATTAGTAGGAAATCCCATTAATCTCACTTTCCATCATTGTATCCTATTTCAAGATATTCCAGAGATCACCAAACCCTTGATGAGGTTAATTCACTCAATATGTATCGCTACGCTTTGGGGTATAGCTCTTCACTGGAAATTCTCTTCGATCCCTTTTGCAAAAATCATGTCTCGTATAGATTCTATGAGGATAACCGAGAAAATATTTCACACCTTACACAATTCCATACCTATATTTGATGCTAAATGGAACCCTTGGTTCCTTCTCAGGCTTCAAGACTGACCATGTTACATTATGTTTGACTAAGCTACATTTTTTTCTTTTTTTTCAGTTCTTTATCCTTTTTCTTTTATGATTTGTTTCTGGACCCCTCCCCTTTGGTTTTATTATGATGATTTTGCTGAATTATGATATCCTACCAGTACTGAATGTAATTCAATTTATTTTCACTGTGATATATGGCTCATAGGCTTAACTGTGAATGTACATTCTTGATTTGACCGCCTATGGTTATTATACTTCACTGTAGGATATTGTTTCTAATACTACTTTCTATGTACGTGTTTTCTTTTTCACTATTTTCAATGAAAACCTTTTGAAAACAAAAAAAAACTCATCATCTTACTGTATTCAACCTCCACCCCCAATCTTTTTGCAGTATTTCTAGTGGGTCTGGTTAAATAATATGGAACCAAATATATTGTTACACAACTCTTCACCAAACCCTCAGGTTGTATTCAGTTATAAACTAGTTGTAAGATATTTCTTGCCTCCCTTTTGTATACATAAAATTGTATATCAATGAGCTTCATGTTTTCATTACTTTATTACATCTTTTCATATATGTGTTATTGACATACCTGTTATCACCTATATAACTAATAAAAACTTTTGACAAGGAAACATGGTGGTGGCAGCATCATGTTGTGGGGATGCTTTTCTTCAGCAGGGGCAGTGAAGCTGGTCGGAGATGATGGGAAGATGGATGGAGCCAAATACAGGGCAATCTTAGAAGAAAACCTGTTAGAGTTTGCAAAAGACTTGAGACTGGGGCAGAGGTTCACCTTCCAGCAGGACAACAACCCTAAAGTCCAGACCTAGATACAATTGAGAATCTGTGGTAAGACTTGAAAATTGCTGTTCAGAGATGCTCTCCATTCAATCTGACAGAGCTTGAGCTAATTTGCAAAGAAAAATGGGCAAAAATGTCACTCACTAGATGTGAAAAACTGGTAGAGACATACCCCAAAATACTTGCAGCTGTAATTGCAGTGAAAGGTGATTCTACAAAGTATTGACTCAGGGGGGCTTGAATATTTATAGGTAAAAAAAATTTAAAACCATTTATCATTTTCCTTCAACTCTACTATTATGTGCTACAGTACTTTGTGCTGGTCTCTAACATAAAATCCCAATAAAATACATGTACGTTTTTTGGTTGTAACATGACAAAATGTGGAAAATTTCAGGGGATATAAATACATTTTTGAGGTATTATATATAACTAGTCCAGAAGAATGGAGATTAACGAACATCAAAACAAATTCTATAAAAAGTGCGGAAAAATAGTGTTAACTTATTAACATTCAAATATATGATTCACCAAGACATTGTTATCCACCACCAAAGGAAGGCAAATACGCTTACCAGAAACTGTGGACTCAGATACCAGCGGCACTGAGTCATACAAGTTGTTATAAGCATATAACTCCAGAGCGATGATCCATGAGGCATCTCCACAACATACCGCTATGGAAGGAGCACCAATCTCTTGGTTATACCATAAGATCCATGTATCCATAAACATAAAACATCTACACATAGGGTAAAACTGCAGATTACAAAATTTATTAAAGTATAGAACACTTATGCCGCGTACACACGAGCGAACTTTACGGCGGACTTTGCCCGGCGGACTGGATTTCGTCGGACAATTCGATGTGTGTGGGCTCCAGCGGACTTTGTTTTCTCAAAAGTTGGACGGACTTAGATTTGAAACTTGTTTAAAATTTATCCGTTGAAATCGAGTCCGGTCGAAAAGTCCGCCGTCTGTATGCTAGTTCGACGGACAAAAAGCCACGCTAGGGCAGCTATTGGCTACTGGCTATGAACTTCCTTGTTTTAGTCCGGTCGTACGTCATCACGTACGAATTCGACAGACTTTGGTGGATTGTGTGTAGGCAAGTCCGTTCATTCACAAAGTCCGTCGGAAAGTACGTCGAAAAGTCCGCCGGGCAAAGTCCGCCGTAAAGTCCCCTCGTGTATACGCGGCATTACTGTAAGAAAAGGCAAGTTGAATCCTAGCGCGCATTGGCACACATGCGTAGGCACGCTAGCATGTGCATAAGTAGAAATATGCATAGGCGCATGCGCGAACATGCGCACTGGTGCCAAACAGCCCATTTAAACTGAACATTGACATGAACACATTGCTGAGAGGTCTTTCAGCTTGTTCCTGTTTGTCTGTGCCCAGATCCATTTTCTGCCTACCTGTGTTTGACCCAGATTGACCTCAACCCTCCTGAATTCCTACCTACCTGTGAGTTCAGCCTGTGCTTTGACTCTGCTCCTGTCTCATGCTCTTGTATCTCACTGCCTGACTGTGTACCAACTCCAGCCTGTATCCTGATCCTGCTCTAGTCTCACATTTCTGTATCTGCATTGCCCGGTTGTGGATGACACCTTGGATTGTGTTCTGTTTATGCTCCTGCCTCCAGCGTCATGGTGTTCCGGTGCCTGTCTGGTGACCCAGGGCCATTGGTTTCCTGTCAAACCTCTGTCACCTGCTATACCGGCTCTCGTGTCACTCTGTGTCCTACACTCCCTGTCATTTCTACCAGGTGTGTTAGACAGGAGGTGCAAGAGAAGCCCCCTCTACAGCTTAATCTCCACCAGGTACGTGACAGTACCACTCAGCCAGATATCGGAGACCGAGAGAGGGGCTTCGCCTCTGGAGACACTATGCCAGCAACTTGCCTCTCTTACCCAGGCAGAAAGCACCCTGCAAGAGGGTTATTTCCAGGGGTGCATCTAATTCATGGTCTCCACCTCAGTAACCTCCGCACCAGCTGCAGCTCCCGGACACTCCACGACTGAACAGACCTCATCCGCACATACAGTAGTTATACCACCACCAGAGCCCCAGGTACCTGCCCTGGAACTATTCTCAGGTGATGAGTTGCGGGCATTCAGGAACTCATGTGAACTATACTTTACCCTGCAGCAATGGACTTTTGAATCCACTTGAATCCACCAAAGTGGGGTTTACCATCTCCCTGCTTTTCGGAGAACCACAGTCCTGGGCCCATCTTCTTCTGGAACAGAACCATGCTGTCCTGAACTCTATCACATCATTGTTTAAAGCAATGACTCAGCTCTATGATGATCCCCATCGATCTGCCACTGCTGAATCTACCCTACATGCAATACAGCAAGGTTGCCGACCTGTCAAAGACAATGTTTCAGAATTCCACAAGTGGGCCTCCGATACGGGTTGCAATAATGCAGCCCTACGACATCAATTCCGCCCTGGCCTGTCTGAAGGCCTCAAAGACGAACTTGCTAAAATTGATATTCCTGGTTCACTCAATGGCCTCATTGGTCTTGCTATTCAGCTTGATTGTACATTCAGGGATAGGGATGATCTTCGTATTCGAATCGAACACATGTTCGACTCGAACATTACCTGTTCGGCCGTTCGCCGAATTCCGAACAATATTGGCCGTTTGCGCCAAATTTGAGTAGCGCGTCACGGCCCATAATTCACTGCGGCATCGCAGTGCATTGCTGGCTGATGATTGGCCAAGCATGCACTATGACCCGCATGCTTGGCCAATCACAGCGCCGTCTGAACAGAGAGCCATAATTGGCCAAAGCCAAGGAGGCTTTGGCCAATTATGGCTCAGGGGGTTTAGTACATGCCCCACACTATATAAGGCCGCCTGCACGGCGGCCCTGTGTAGTGTGTTCCGGCATTCAGATAGAGAGAGAGAGAGAGAGACACAGACACAGACAGTGTCATTTGATTTAAGTTAGATAGAGTAGGCAGGCGAGTCAGTTAGCTGCACTTACAGCGTATTGTGTGTGTGTGTGTATATGTGTATATATATCTATATCTATATCTGTATCTGTTCCTGTTATTCTCTTCCTACTACTGGAAGGCAGGTGTTTTTACAGTATTTACAACTACCTGAAGAAATTTTCTGGTGTTCTTCTGATCCTATTAGCTACAGTATTTACAGTGAGTGCAGTGTGTCCTCTGCACAGCGTGCACCTAAAGCTACCTGAAGAAAATTGGTGTTTTTCTAAACCTATTTGTACAGTACCGTAGGCAGCTGCAGTATTTACAAGTTAGTGTAGTGCGTCCTCTGCACAGTGTGCACCTGAAGCTACCTGAAGAAAATTAGTGGTGTTCTTCTGATCCTATTAATACCACAAGCAGGCAGCTACAGTATTTACAGTTAGTGTAGTGCATCCTCTGCACAGTGTGCACATAAAGCTACCTGAAGAAAATGAGTGGTGTTCTTCTGATCCTATTAATACCACAAGCAGGCAGCTACAGTATTTACAGTTAGTGTAGTGCATCCTCTGCACAGTGTGCACCTAAAGCTACCTGAAGAAAATGAGTGGTGTTCTTCTGATCCTATTAATACCACAAGCAGGCAGCTACAGTATTTACAGATAGTGTAGTGCGTCCTCTGCACAGTGTGCACCTAAAACTACCTGAAGAAAATTAGTGGTGTTCTCCTATTAATACCACAGGCAGGCAGCTACAGTATTTACAGTTAGTGCATTGTGTCCTCTGCACAGTGTGCACCTAAAGCTACCTGGAGACAATTGCAATTGCTGTTGTTCTGCTCCTATTAATACCACAGGCAGGCAGCTACATCATTTACAGTTAGTGTAGTGCATCCTCTGCACAGTGTGCACCTAAAGCTACCTGGAGACAGTTGCTGTTCTGCTCCTATTAATACTGCAGGCAGCTACAGCATTTACAGTTATGCCCCGTACACACGGTCGGACATTGATCTGACATTCCAACAAAATCCTTGGATTTTTTCGAACGGATGTTGGCTCAAACTTGTTTTGCGTACACACGGTCGCACAAAGTTGTCGGAATTTCCGATCGCCAAGAACGCGGTGACGTACACCACGTACGACAAGACTAGAAAAGGCCAGTTCAGAACCAAGCTTGTGGGTTTGTATCTGCTCTTCAGTCCGTGCAGTCAGTTCGCACTGGAATTTTCTGTGCGATCTTGTCCGCTCGTTGCTGTTTTTCAGGTCGCTCTTCAAAGGCCTTGCTGTTCTTCAGTGCGTTCTGTTACTTCGTTCTGAGCAGCCAACCGTTTTCTAGCCATGTTGCATATACGTACTCCTCGTAGAGTTCGTGCTGTGTGGGGGCTTGGTGTTGGGGTCCTTACCTTGACACAAGTCCAGTCCATGAACAGGGTGGGGAGGAGTTCATGTACCAAGAATTGGTTGCTCCAGCGTGACCAGTTCTGTCACATGCCTTTGCTCCGTGAGATCCGTGAGAATAATCCTGACAATTTCAGGAACTTTCTCCGGATGACGGACCCCGTATTTCACCGTTTGTTGGCTTTGCTGACCCCCTATATCAGCAGGCAGGATACCTGCATGAGGCAAGCCATCACTCTGGAGCAGAGGCTAGTCGCCACCCTGCGGTACTTGGCGACGGGGAGAAGCCTGCAGGACCTCAAGTTCTTGACAGGCATCTCCCCCCAAGCTCTGGGGATCATTATCCCAGAGACCTGTTCTGCCATCATCCAGGTCCTGCAGAAGGAGTATATTAAGGTAAGTTGTATCCTTTTAACATCACATGTCATTGTATTTAATGTTTGATAGTATATTGTATTTCTTTCCTCATTCCCTAATTACCATGATTGTAATATGCTGTAAATGTCCCCTTTGTCGTCATGCATGCTGGATTTGTATGTAATTATTTTTTTTGTCCTTCATACATATTTGCCTTCACTTACCTCCCCAGCATGGTCTACTGGCCCTATATTCACCTCATGTAGTCACTTAACAATGTATTTTGTCAGCTCCATAGTAGTGCTTTACCCTAAATACCCCCTAAAATGTTTATAAATGTGATGCGTGCTTTAAATTCAGGCAGAGTGGCAGAGGTTTTTTTTTTTTTTTGGGTCCCCAAATCATTTGGAACCCTCCCTCCCCCAACTGCTAAGTCAGCTGATAACAATCCTCTATCTGCTGACTTTGCCAAACCCATACACACTATACCTACCACTTTTGTGGTCAGATGTATGCATGAATTTCCCAAAGCATGTAGTGCAAGGGCCTGCCTGTATACTTACAAATGGTACTGTTTCAAGTTTTTGTATACTATTATTTTCTTGATAGGTAATAGCAGAATGTCCAAATGTGCTAAAATGTGTACAGTGTGTATTTATATCTTTGTATTATGACACTTCTTACCTCTCCAGTGGGCTGTCAATAGTGTAATTAAGAAGGGGTGGGCCAAAGTAATACACATTATTTAGGCATTCATCTCTCAATGAAGTGAAGAGGGTTACCTGTCCAAAAGATCTCCCCCTCCCTAAAATGTTAGAAATGGCCCATGAGAGGGGGAGGGGGAATCTGATAGGTGGACCTTATACCTTTGTCTTTCAAAACTCCCTAAAATAAATGTTATACTGATGTTGGCCAAGAATGTTTATGTCTAATCTGCTTTTCCTGTTTATGTGCTAAATGATTAATTTATTTTTCTTGTTTGACTCCACAGTTTCCTTCCAACCCATAGGAATGGTAGACTGTGGCCTCCCACTTTGCCCAGCGGTGGGACTTTCCTAACTGCGGAGGGGCAATTGATGGGGAAACACGTCCATATCATCCCACCACCCAACTCGGGGTCATACCATTACAACTACAAGGGGTTCAATAGTATTGTGATGTTGGCAGTGGTGTCGACTACTTACGAGTTCCTGTATGTGGACATGGGGAAGAATGGCCAGATGTCCGATGGTGGAGTCATCGCCCAGACTGAGTTCTACAGGCGTCTCCATAATGGCAGCTTGGACTTGCCACCTCCAGAAGACAATGCGGAAGAACGTTCTTTGTTGCGGATGAAGCGTTTGCGCTGGGGGACCATCTTATGCGGCCATTCCCGATGAGGACCATTACCAGAGGGTTTTTAATTACCGGCTGGCCAGAGCCAGAGGAGTGGTGGTGAACACATTTGGAATCATGGGCAGCCGGTTCCGCTTATTTCTTATACCCATACACATGGCGGAGTACAAACTGAATCATATCATCCTGGCGTGCTGTGTTCTACACAACTTTTTAAGGCAAAATTCTGCCAGCTATGCTGCCTCAGTTGGGCCTGAGGCTGGAAATCATAATGAACCAACCCTGACGGCACTTGAAAGTGCCCGTCCTGGCTTGCCCCCCGGAGTGCCCGTGAGATTTATCTAAGATACCATGAATACTTTGCGGGTAGGGGGGCCATCAATATGCCAGACAATGTCTGGAACATTTGGAAAATAAAATAATCATTTTAACTACTAAAATCTTTGGTGACATTTACTGCTTGTGTTTCTTTTAACTGACCTTGACAGAAATGTGGTGAGTCCTGAAAATGGCGTAATTGTGTAACATTACAAAGCACTGTTGGGTGTTTATTTACTAAAGGCAAAGACACTTTGCACTACAAGTACACTTGAAACTGCACATGTATTGCAAAGTGGATTTGCCCATAGGAAATTATCCCCATTGTCACAGAAAACACCAATTTTAGCACAACAAAAGTTTTGGAGCGTTGAAACAATAATCCACACATTCTTGATTATCAATCTTTTTAATACCAGCACAATCACATGTGCATTTGTAAAAGGTTTTTAAAGCAAACCAACATGTTTGTTGTATAACAATTTTTTGGGTCACATTACTAAAAGTAGAAGTGTCCATTTAAGGTAAAACAGGCATGTTTAATTCCAACAAGAAAGACACAAATCTGGAACTTACAAAGTTCAACTTTTGTAGAAATTGAAGGCAATATCAGACATGAGTATTTCTAAACTGTGTTTGATATTGCGTTCAGATGGGGTGAAGTCACCCCTGGAAAAGCCAAATTTTGAAGATGCACACAAATTGCCGAATGTCAACATGTGCTACCTGCCATCACGGGGGATCAAGGGACGTGTTTTGGGGGTGAAACCCCTTCCTCCCAGCTACATTATTATTGAGGAAGGGGTTGCACCCCCAAAATGCGTACATTGATCTCCCATGATGGCAGCTAGCACATGTTGACACACTGTGTGCATCTTCAAAATTTGGCTTTTCGCGAATATGTCAAAAAATTTTTGAAATTTTTAGATACCAAAAAACAACAAAAAAAGAAGGGATTTTGAGGGGTTTTAAACTCTCCCTAAAACATCAATGATGTTCTTCATTTTTTTTGAACATCATTGATGTTTTTCAGGATGTTTTCCAAGTCCCTATTATACTCCCCGATCAGGATCTGTGAACTTTCAGAGGTGAAATGACCTGGATCCACAACATCACGATCACCTAAAAAGATAGAAACAAAAACACACCATGTATTATAAATATGCCGCCATCCATCTCTTACCTGAGCCTGTGGTCACATACACTCACCTGTTGTGGTGACAATTTCCACCACATCTCCTTCCTCCTCCTCCTCCTGTTGTCTTTGGTGGGTCTCCACTTTTTCCTGAGGTGGGGGGTCTGTTGTCTCCTCGGATGAGGGGTGTCCTCCGAGTCTTTTCTCCCCTATGTAAAAAAAAATAGGTATACTTAGTACACAGATATTTGATGGCAGAAATAGGGATATGAAACATTGCTTGGAAGTGGGGTACAATTGTCTCTTTTGGCAGAGTTCCAAGATGATGAAATATTGTTTTCCTTTGTCAAGTTTGAATACTTACCTGTTTTGTACAAGCTTCACAGATGGAGACACCCGTAGTATACACTGGAGCACCTGTGTGGGACCCCCTAATAAAAAGGGTGTTCTTGTGTCCCACACTAGTGCTCCAGCGTCCAGATGTGTAAAAAGCTGCTGAGTGTCCTCTCCTTACACAGAATCTAGTTTGCATTTCATTCTAGTTACAAAAAGATCTAGACACCTAAATTATTCGGAGAGAAGTAGGCCATAAAAAAAATGTATTCAAATGCATATGGCCAAAACAATGGTGTTTTCTAGGCCGAACAAACAATGTTTCATACGAACGAACAATGTGCCCATGAACATGAAAGTTGCCATTTTAAACTGTACAACAGTAAAGAAAAGCACATGGAGCAGCACGAACGTAATAAACAGAATAGGAACACAGGACAACTACTTACTTTTTTGCAGCACTCTCCTGATCCTTCTGTACTGCTCGTGCTCCCTTAATTTCAGGTCCGACCACCGCTTCCTGAGCTGATCTTGGATTGTCGTACCCCAAAATTCCGTTGCAGACTTTTGACCACTTTCGCCATGATCTTGGCCTTTCTGACATTGGGATTAGGGTAAGGTCCATACTTCCCGTCATAGTTGGCCTTCTTCAGGATGTCGACCATCTCCAACATCTCCCCAAAGGACATATTTGATGCCTTAAATTGTCTCTTCCGGGATCGGGACGTTTCAGGCTCTGGGCTTTCCTCCTCCTCCTGGTTGGTGTAATTATCAGACACCTGCTGTGTCTCCACCATGTGCTCTTCCCCCACGTTGACGAACAAGAAGGGGCAGGGAATAGACTAGAAAGAACGTCGCGGGCAGAGTTTCACGCATGCGCAGTGTCTATAAAGCGTAACACGCGTGCGTAGTACGTACGATCTGTGAGCGGAGGAAGGAGTAACTGAGGCACCGATCGTGATAGCGAAGGTAAGATTTAAAATTGGGCCTATACTGCTTCTAGATTGAGGCCTGTATTTGCACAAGTTTAAAAGACTTTAGGCTGACATTAGGGTTTGTCTTGTGTTTTGTCTTGCAGTTACAATGGATATCTTTAAGGATCAGGACTTTATGCCAATCTTCATAGATATGTTCATGGAGCTGCCCTGTCTGTGGCAGATAAACCACCCTGAATATAAGAACCAAACAAAGAGGAAGGCAGTGCTGGATAATTTGCTGCAATTTGTGAAGCTGGTGATCCCAACAGCAGACATCACCTATTTGAAGATCCTAATTGGTGTCATGAGGAGTACATATCTAAGGGAGCACAAGAAGGTCCAGGATTCACAGAGATCAAGAGATGCAGATGACATTTATGCATTTTCTGTCAGCTCAGACTGACCCCAAGCCAGCACTCTCCACTCTTCCTTTCACGCTTCCTTCCCCCCCAGCTGAGGCTTCAGAGGCCCAACCTGGGCCTTCCAAGCAGCAACATGTGGAGGAGCACAGCTTGAGCCAGGTATAGTATTCTTCTAAATATTTGCAGTTGTCCAATCAATGATGTTAAATAGATGTTAGTTTGGATTAATAATTTATGATTGTGATTGATGAAGCAAAAATTAAAACAAGGTCCCTTTTTCTCTTTCAAATTATTTTATTGGTTTTTTGCAGGGAAATACAGAGTACAATTGAGAAATTGTACGTCGTGCAATGACGTAGAGTATAACTTGAAATAAAAACACAGAATATGCAAACATAGATTATACGTAATATTTAGCAGCTCGTCATCGGCTAGAGCGCGTTCAAATAATCATAGGTATAACACTTCACTGAACTATGGTTGTTGTGTTTTGCAATTGGGGTCCCTTCCCCCCCCACAGCACCCAGATTGGGATCTCTTTGCTCTGCAAAGGGAGAGTGGCCCCACTTGAACTTTGTGAAGCGCAGGCAGTTTCAATTGTGGTGATGTGCTGAGTTTCTGTAGGATTCCAGGTACAGTGCCAATGAGCAAACCGCTGAAAAGGTAACTTTGCAAAAAAAAATAAACAGGGAGATGTAGAGGAGGTGTTTCACACCGCTTCAACCTCTAAATGGGGGTATAAACAGTTATTGTCAAGAGGAGCTGAGCAATCAGTGGAACAATTCGTCTAACTCCAGGGGATGTGCGGTGTCGTAATTAGGCCTATTGCAGTTTTAGGTGTAGAGCCACCTCAGCTGGGGTGGTGGTCCATGCGACTGCGGGCCTGGGATGTGTCGTTGCGCGTTGGCGGGTTCTTGGGGGGTTCCAGAATGATTCCCCAGTTATGCAGGAGGTGCAGGCCTTTGTGGAGGTCATGTATGGCGTGGGATTGAACGTTTCTAGTGACTAGGATAGTTGCTGGATAACGCCATTTGTATGGTATTTTGTGGTTTTGAAGCCCTTTGGTGATCGGGTTCAGGTTTCTTCTTTGTTGAAGAGTATATTTAGATCCGGGAAAAATTGGATTCCCGTGTACGGAGCAGGCAGTGGAGATTTGTTTTTGACCCCCAGCAGGAGCTTCTCTTTGACGTGGAAGAAGTGGACCCTCATCAAGACATCTCTGGGGATGGAGGCAGCTAGGTGGGATGGCTTGGCTATTCTATGAATTCTGTCGATTATGTCCCTGGGGGATGCTTCTGGGACTATGACATGCATCATTTCTTTCGCATAGCGTGGTAGGTCTGCAGGCAATATGGATTCAGGGACTCCGCGCAGTTTGATATTGTTCCTGCGAGATCTGTCCTCTAAATCGGCCAGCTTGGCGCGGATCCATGTCTGTTCCTCTCTCATGTCAGCACATACATCCATGACCTCATTCACTTTGGTAGTGCAGTCACTCATATCATTTTCAATGCATGTCACTCTGTCATCCATTATGTGTATTTCTGAGGAGATTTTTGCAAAAAGTGAGGAGAGATCTGTCATAAGGGAGGTCTGCAGTGATAGGAGCATGTCATTTAACGTGGTGTCCATAACAGGCTGCCCTGAGGTGGGGAAGGCTGCCATGGATGAATGCAGGGCCTGGTTGCTGAGAAGGGAGTTGAAGGCCTGGGCCTCAATTTGTGGGATGGGCGGCCGCTGCGGCGGCGCATCGATCCTCAATTTAGCCTTAGCAGGGCTATTCAGGAGGTTGTCTCCCTCCGGGGGGTGAGGGGGTAAGGCTGGGGGGTCTGGTGTGACTGGATCTGCCAGGAATTCGTCCTGCAGATCCGTGTATGTGTCCCGCGGCGCGGCCTGGCCGGCGCCATCTTGGAAATCACTGACCTGCTCCGCCGGCTTGTATGAGAATTCAGTAAGTTTCTTTGGCTGATATTCCGGGTTTCTCTTCCGGGATGTGCTGGCCATGGTCTCCGGTGTGTTGGAGGCTAGGATGGCTCTGGATGAGCTTCGTTGTGCGGCCTGAGTAGCTGGTTTATCTCCCCTGTGAGACGAGCTGAGGTATCAAGCGTCCATCTACAGCTCCGGTCGGCCACGCCCCCACAAGGTCCCTTTTTCATACACAGGGAAGTCTCAGCCAGGAGGTGGCCGGGCCAAGCAGGCTGCCCGATACCCAGGTCCCTACCCTCCGCCTTCAAAGACAAAGTGGCAGGAAGAGGAGTAACCTGGAGGAGGCTGCCATAGGCCTATTTTGGAAGGCTACTGAGGCCCTCAGAACACCCCACAGTGTGGAGGAGGACTTTGCTGCCATAACTGCATGCAAAATGATGCAGATGGAGGCGGGCCAATGACTCCTATGTGAGTTTTTAACCCACATTTGTCATCTCACCCATAGTCCTCCTCCTCCAGGTCCTCCTCCTCCTCCTCCAGGTCCTCCTCCTCCAGGTCCTAATCCTCCTCATCCTCCAGGTCCTACTCCTCCTCCTGCCACACCTCCAACACCAGAGCCACAGCCGGGAAGGAAGCGTGGAAGGAAGACCAGAGAGTGATGACCCTGGGTTCAGTCTGGTCTGACAAAATATGCAGCCTCTTGTATGACCACAGCCTGGGGACATGTATGTCATCTGCTGCTTTCATGATCTCTGGGACTTCTGGACCAGACTGCACTCCCTTAGATATGTACTCTTCAGGCCACCAATTTCGCTGTTAAATAATTTATGTGTGCCCTGGGGGCCAAAGGCTTCGCCAATTTCTGCTGTTTCTCCAGTGTTGCCTCCCTCTTTGTTTGATTGTGAGCCCTTAATAAAGGAATTTTTGTCTCAATTATACTCGCCTATGTGTGTTTTCCTTCATAAAGAACAGTTTGTGAGGAGGCAGGTACATTTCAAAAATACAATGTGAAATTAACAAGGGACACCAACGGCAAGCAATCTCCTTGAGATTAAATAATACAGGATAATAATGGTGTTGTGGTAACTTGACACACAAAACACGCGCAAAAATATTCTGGAGTAAAACTAAAACTAAAATAAAACAAAGATCAGCCTTGAAAAAAATACAAACCAAAAAAAATTAAAAAAAAACAAAAAAAATCAGCCTTGAAAAAAATGCAAACCCCCCAAAAAATTATATATATTTTTTGTCAGATGTGAGAAATCGAAATATATTGAGGGAATCACGATAAATAATAGAGAAAGAAGTTTGTGAGAAGTCTGTGTGAATATGAGCAGCAAAACGACTTCATTCTTCTAGCATTATAAAGAAGAAGAGAGTGCGCTGTATTAAACAATTTTAAACATTGCAGCCTGACGAAAGTGCTCTATCCATTCTGAACGCTAATTTTACCAGACCGAGCTGTTCCGTCTCGGAATTTCTTATGAGCATGCATTGCCCTTTGTGTGTCGGAATTGGCCACACACGGTCGGAATTGATCGCGATCGGATTTTGTTGTCGGAAAATTTTATAGCCTGCTTTTAAACTTTGTGTGTCGGAAAATCCGATGGAAAATGTCCGATATAGCCCACACACGGTTGGAATTTCCGTCAACAAGCTCCGATCGCACGTTTTCCGTCGGAAAGTCCGACCGTGTGTACGGGGCATTAGTGTAGTGTGTCCTCTGCACAGTGTGCACCTAAAGCTACCTGGAGACAATTGCTGTTGTTCTGCTCCTATTAATATCACAGGCAGGCAGCTACAGTAATTAGTTAGTGCACTGTGTCCTCTGCACAGTGTGCACCTAAAGCTACCTGAAGAAAATTAGTGGTTTTCTTCTGATCCTATTAATACCACAGGCAGGCAGCTACAGCATTTACAGTTAGTGTAGTGCGTCCTCTGCACAGTGTGCACCTAAAGCTACCTAGAGACAATTGCTGTTGTTCTGTTCCTATTAATACCACAGGCAGGTAGCTACAGTATTTACAGTTAGTGCACTGTGTCCTCTGCACAGTGTGCACCTAAAGCTACCTGAAGAAAATTAGTGGTGTTCTTATGACCCTTTTAATACCACAGGCAGGCAGCTACAGCATTTACAGTTAGTGTAGTGCATCCTCTGCACAGTGTGCACCTAAAGCTACCTGGAGACAATTGCTGTTGTTCTGCTCCTATTAATACCACAGGCAGGCAGCTACAGTATTTACGGTTAGTGCACTGTGTCCTCTGCACAGTGTGCACCTAAAGCTACCTGAAGAAAATTAGTGGTGTTCTTCTGATCCTATTAATACTACAGGCAGGCAGCTACAGCATTTACAGTTGGTGTACTGCGTCCTCTGCACAGTGTGCACCTAAAGCTACCTGGAAACAATTGCTGTTGTTCTGCTCCTATTAATACCACAGGCAGGCAGCTACAGCATTTACAGTTAGTGTAGTGCATCCTCTGAACAGTGTGCACCTAAAGCTACCTGGAGACAATTGCTGGTGTTCTCATACTAATAATACTACAGGCAGGCAGTTGATTCTGCTAGCTGCAGTAGCAGTATATATATATATATATATATATATATATATATATACATCCCAGCTTTGTGCAGCTACATTTCACTGCAGGCCATTAGTATGTCTGGAAGGCCAACAAGAAGAGGCAGACAGTCACAAGCCAATAAAAGGGGGCAAGCAGGCTCTCTGTCTAGGGGCAACAGTGCTGGTCATGGAGACGGTCCATCCTCATCAGCACGTGGCCGTGGGACACGCTTGTCCTTTTTTTGGCAGCTAGCCGTGTTGAGCCGCAACATGCGGAAGACTTGGTGGATGACCAAGCCATCCTCATCCTCTCTCACCCAGGCTCAGGGTACTTTGTCTGGCAAAGCAGCTGCCAACGCAGCCTCTTCCCTCGGCTCAATGGCATCAGTCACTCCTTCCCTAGCCCCACCATGTCCTCCTGAGGAGTCCCCCGAACTGTTTGACCACAGTGTTGGGTACATGCTCCAGGAGGATGCCCAGCGTTTTTAAGGCTCCGATGATGGTACCCAGCTAGAGGAAGGCAGTAACGTGAGCCCAGAGAGAGGGGGTGCCCAAGAAGGACAGCAATGTGGCAGTCATGTTCCCCCAGCTGCAGCATACTGCCAGCTTTGCTCCAGTGATGAGGAGGGAGGTGATCATGAGGTCACTGACTCCACGTGGGTGCCTGATAGGAGAGAGGAGGAGGCACATCATCAACGAGGCAGGATGCCCTCCAGGGGCCAGCTTAAGGGCAGCACACTGACTGCATCACACCGCAGAGCTCCGCATGTGCAGGGCGCTGCTGTCTCTGTGTGTTATTCCAAAAGTTCTTTGGTGAGGGCCTTTTTTGAGACGAGTGCATCAGATCCCACCACTGCTATTTGCAACATATGTCTCAAGCGTATCTCTCATGGCCAAAACATCTCCCGCTTGGGCACCACATGCTTGACCAGACATGTGTTGACCTGCCATGCAGTTCGTTGGCAAGCGTACGTAAAAGACCCACACCAAAGAACAAAGAGGACCTCTCCTTGCTCCTCATCAGCTGGCATCTCCAACCCCACTATACCTTCAGTGCTGTCTGAGACCTGCACTGAGAGGAATGAAGGTGTAGAATTAGGTGTGTCACGGCCAAGTACTTGGGGGCAATCTGCTATCGGTACACCAATGTCAGATTGTACCAGGCACATTTCCCTGCCCCAGCTGCTGCACCGCCAAAAGAAGTTCGCTCCCAGCCATCCACATGCCCAGCAGTTGAATGCTGGCTTCACGTTCAACGTCACCTGCTGCCATCTCACAGCTGTTCGGAAGCGAACAGACTGTTTCCAGCTGACGAGTGTTTTTGTTACATGCTGCGCTGCTGAGCGCTTTTATACAGCTATCCAATTCGTTTTATTATATTGAATAAATTTCTATACGGATCACACTTATGCCGCGTACACACGGTCGGACTTTTCGTCTACAAAAGTCCAACGGACGCTGACGGACTAAAGCTGGCTGGTAATCCGATCGTGTGTGGGCTTCTCCGGACTTTCAACGTACTTTTTTAGCCTCAAATCCGACGTACTTTAGATTTGAAACATGCTTCAAATCTTTACGTCGTAACTACGACGGACCCCGAAGTCCGCTCGTCTGTATGCTAGTCCTACGGACAAAAAAACGACGCATGCTCATAAGCAAAAACTAAACGGAAGCACTCGGTCTAGTAAAACTAGTGTTCGTATTGTAGGTAGCACATTCATCACGCTGCAAAATCTGTGATCGTTGAATGCAGCGCATTTTATTTCTTCTTTACGAATGCTCTAAAGAACGAAGGTGTTTTGCTGTTCATAATCAGAGTTCTCCCAAACTGATTTCTGAATTCTTTTTCTCTTTGATCTCATGAATGATATAGTATGCTTTTTATAAACAATGTTTCCATACTAATAATACTTTTTCCCTTTTATTTTTTTTTTTTTTTAGGTTTGTAAAGTTACCACAAAGAACCCATAATTCTTTTTTTTTTTTTTTCTAGTGATTATTTTTTAATTTTTAGATAAAGTTAACCCAAAGCACCGTTTTTGTTTATGTATATATTTTTTTTTCAAGACTTACCACTTGAACATTCTTAACATTAGTAATGTATTTTTGGTGTGTTTTTTTAAAACTCAATGAGATTGTTGTCCCTTGTTAATTTTTAACATTGTGTGTAAAATCAATGATTTAAAAGAAAACACATAAAAGTCTTTTGCTAAACTCAAAAAAGATCCATTTATTCATGGTCAAAATAAAATAAAGAGGAAGTCAACGCTGGAAAAAGTCGGTGTACAAGAAAATTGGGATCTTGAGGAGTCCATATAAGAGGGAGCACAATCTGGTCCAAGAATCCCAGAGATCAACAGCACCAGCAGATGATCTAGATGTCCCCAGACTGTGGTACTACAACAGCCTGCGTCTTCTGTCAGACCAGACTGAACCCAGGTCATCACTTTCTTCTCTTCCCTGCAGCCTTTCCTCCACGCTGCCCTGCAGCCTTCCCTGCAGCCTTCCCTGTAGCCTTCCCTGTAGCCTTCTTTTGAGGCTGTGGCTCTGGTGTTTCAGTTGTGGCAGGAGGAGGAGGAGGAGGAGGAGGAGGAGGAGGAGGAGGAGGGGGGGGGGCTGCCTCATGTAGTTGGGTGTTTTTGGTTAGCGTGCCCTGCAGCCCCTTATGGATTGTTTCCCCAAATAGGCGCTCACAAATGAGGCGCTGCTCCCAATCCATCTGAAGAAGCCTGCTGGCTAAGTAGCAGCCATAGGCTTCTTCCGCTTCGGGGGGGCTTGTTAAAAAACGGGTGGCCTGTTGCATGAGGCGCAGGGACGCGTCCTGTGTGACCATCCCCTTCCTGGCCCTTTTTTTGGGAAGGTGGAGGGGAGGCACTTGGGATTGGGTGAGGCTCCTACTGGGCCCAGCCACCTCACTTGGCCCAGCCACCTCACTTGGCCCAGCCACCTCACTTGGCCCAGCCACCTCACTTGGCCCAGCCACCTCACTGGGAGCAGCCACCTCCTGCCTGACACTGGGCCCAGCCTCCTCCAGGATGATGGTGAATCCGGCCTCCTCCAGGCTGTCCATGGGCCCGGTCTCCTCCTGCCTGCCACTTTCCCCACATTCCTCCTGGATGGACTCATCCTGTGTATAAAAAAAGGACAATAGTTTTAGTTTCTTTTTTTGGGTTCATCAATGACACACAGTTTGCTTCTCATGACTAGCAAATTCAATGTGAATACATCTCTTTAATAAAAGAGTCTAATCAGACACCCTAATTATTTCAAGCAGGTGCCAAACATATTTAGTCACTACTATCATTTGATATGTATACACAATTTGGAGTGCTAAATTATTTGAGACAATTATAACATCCAGTTAACATCATTAATATTAGTACAGTAAATCTTTGTTAAAATAATTTACCTGACTCCAGATGGTCATATCCGGTTCATCCAGGATGGAAGACCCAGCTTGCTCCTCATCAGCCTCTGCTGGGGTGGAGGGAAGGGTGGAGGGAAGGGTGGAGGGAAGGGTTGAAAGTGATGCCCTGGCTTCATTCTGGTCATCAAGAAAACGGAGTTGTTTGTAGTACCACAGCCTGGGTACATAAACATCATCTGCTGATGCTCCTGATCTCCTTGATTCCTGGATCTTCCTATGCTCCCTTTTATACATGTTCCTCAAGACCCCAATTTTCTTGTACACTGTCTCCATTGTTGCTCCAGGGATGGTCTCCTGGACAAAGGACAGAAGTCTCTCCAGCGTTGACTTCCTCACATGCTTGTTATAATACTGAGGGTGTTTCACCTCCCACAAATTCCTCATCTCTCGATACTTTGAAATAAAAGAAGTAAGGAACTCTGGATCCTTCAATAGGGGATTCATTATATCTGGAAAAGAGAAAGTCACAAGACCAAAAAAACTTATTATATGTTTCTGCTAACCCCTCATCATCTTCTCCCTATGTAGGCCTCATCAATCTATCAAGCCATATAGGCCGCTTGCTACAAAGTCATGACCATAAACCCCCCCCCAAAAAAATATATATCTCAAATTACCTTCGTTTTGGAACGTCCTGGTCCACTATCACCTACGCACAGAACGTACGTACGACACGCGCGAAAGGCCCTCCTTTATACACTACGCATGTGTGAAACTCCGCCTGCGTCGCCCGCCCCTGACGTTCGAAATGAACTCATGTTCTCCGCCCCCTAATTTGACGCACAGAACGTACGTACGACACGCGCGAAAGGCCCTCCTTTATACACTACGCATGTGTGAAACTCCGCCTGCGTCGCCCGCCCCTGACGTTCGAAATGAACTCATGTTCTCCGCCCCCTAATTTGACGCACAGAACGTACGTACGACACGCGCGAAAGGCCCTCCTTTATACACTACGCATGTGTGAAACTCCGCCTGCGTCGCCCGCCCCTGACGTTCGAAATGAACTCATGTTCTCCGCCCCCTAATTTGACGCACAGAACGTACGTACGACACGCGCGAAAGGCCCTCCTTTATACACTACGCATGTGTGAAACTCCGCCTGCGTCGCCCGCCCCTGACGTTCGAAATGAACTCATGTTCTCCGCCCCCTAATTTGACGCACAGAACGTACGTACGACACGCGCGAAAGGCCCTCCTTTATACACTACGCATGTGTGAAACTCCGCCTGCGTCGCCCGCCCCTGACGTTCGAAATGAACTCATGTTCTCCGCCCCTTTTTTGTTACGGCGCGTAGTGGAGTTAAAGAATGGCGGAGACACCTGAAATGTTGACGACCTCAGGTAGTGGAGACAGCCCGCAGGCTGGAACGTCTGGAACGTCAACCAAATCTGTGAGGCCTAGATTTAAGGCCTCTAATATGAGTTTCAAAGAGATGGTGGAGATGGTGGCCATTCTTCGCAAAGACGACTATGATGGCAATTATGGGCCGTACGCACGGCCAAATTTGCGCAAGGCCAAAATCATGGCAAAGGTCGTGGACACTTTGCAGGCATCATTTGGGGTCCAGCGCTCCAAGGATCAATTGCGCAAAAGATGGTCTGACCTGAAAATCAGGGAGCCGGATCAATACCGACGTATCCGGAAAGTTCTTAAAAAAAGTAAGTACTTGTCGTGTTTTTCTCTTGTGTTTATTACCTTGTATACTGCTCCATGTGCTTTTCCTTTCTATACGATTTTTGTTCATCGTTCTAAACGATCTTTGAAGAAACCTCGTTACATATCTATATCTATATATATCTATATATATATAGATATATATCTATATATATATCTATATATATATCTATATATATATATCTATCTATATATATATCTATCTATCTATATATCTATATATCTATAAATATATCTATCTATCTATCTATCTATCTATCTATCTATCTATCTATCTATCTATCTATCTATCTATCTATCTATCTATCTATCTATCTATCTATCTATATCTATATCTATATCTATATCTATATCTATATCTATATCTATATCTATATCTATATCTATATATCTATATATATATCTATATATATATATATATATATCTCTATATATATATCTATATATATATATCTATATATATATATATATATCTATATATATATCTATATATATATATCTATATATATATATATATATCTATATATATCTATATCTAAATATATAAATATAAATATCTAAATATAAATATAAAAATATAAATATATAAAAATATAAATATAAATATAAATATAAATATATAAAAATATAAATATAAAAAAATATAAAAATATAAATATATAAAAATATAAATATAAATATAAATATAAATATATAAAAATATAAATATAAAAAAATATAAAAATATAAATATATATATATATATATATATATATATATATATATATATATATATATATATATATATATATATATATATATATTATATATCTATTTGAAATTCTCTTAATTTTTTGGATTTACATTTAGTTAGATATTTAGAGATTTTGTTACAGATATAGAGAGAGATCAAAAGATTATTAACTATATTTTGAGATATTGATATCTTATCTATCCGGTATGTCTTTAATAATTTTAAATATTGAACTAAAATAGGAACTCTACACAAACCACTTCACTACAAATGTTGGAAAATTATTATGTCCTAAAATATCTGTGTGCTAATTAGATTACTCATTTTTTGTTTCACATAGGGGAAAAATCACTCAGCCAACCAAAAGAACACAGTCCACCACAAGCAAAACAGGATTGGGCAATCAGTCCAAGTCCCATTGACGATGTGGAGGAAGGAGAGGTGGGCGACATGGGCACCCCACCAGGTGAGTGTCTGACACACCAGCTTACGTTAATCTATGCATGGCTGCCTTTTGTTTAATTGAATTTGTCTACTCTATTTTAGGGGATCTGCTTCATTCAAGCAACAGTGACACCCCCGAGGATGTGGAGGAATTAGGCTACATGGCCACCCCACCAGGTCAGTGTCTGAGACAACAGCTTTATTTCTGGTAAGGTAAACTATGTATGTGTGCATATTTGTAAAGACATTTTTTGGTTTCATTCCACTTTAGGAACAACAAGAAGTGACCATTTCACCTCGGAAAGTGCCCAACGTCTAATTGGTCAAATAATGGCCTGGAATCAAGACATGGATCAAATGCGTAATAGGCTGGATCGTATGCAGCAGGAAATGAAGGACATGATTGATGTTTTGGGTCGAATCTAAATGCCCTTTTTTAAACCCCAAAACATCAATCATGTCCTTCATTTCCTGTTTTGCTGACCCCATTCTGGGTCTTCTCTTTGTTTTTTTGGCATAACATAAATGGCTGTTTAACCTAATGTCAAAAAGGAGGGCTGTCAAAAATCCACAAAAAAATAAAAATTGATTTTCTAAAAAACAACCAAAAAAAAAAAAAAAAGTGATTTTAAAAAACCCAAAAAAAAAAAAAAAGTGATTTTAAAAAACCCAAAAAAAAAAAAAAAGTGATTTTAAAAAACCCAAAAAAAAAAAAAAAGTGATTTTAAAAAAGCCAAAAAATAAAAAAAATGATTTTAAAAAACCAAAAAAAAAAAAAAAAGTGATTTTAAAAAACCAAAAAAAAAAAAAAAAAGTGATTTTAAAAAAGCCAAAAAAAAAAAAAAAGTGATTTTAAAAAACCCAAAAAAAATTCAAAAAATTAATGTTAAAAAACAAAAAAAAAAAATTGATTTTAAAACACCAAAAAATCGAATAAATAATTAATGTTAAAAAACCAAAAAAAGTAAAAAAAATTGATTTGAAAACACCAAAAAAATTAAGAAAATTAATGTTAAAAAACCAAAAAAAAAAAAAAAAATTGATTTGAAAACACCAAAAAAATTAAGAAAATTAATGTTAAAAAACCAAAAAAAGTAAAAAAAATTGATTTGAAAACACCAAAAAAATTAAGAAAATTAATGTTAAAAAACCAAAAAAAAAAAAAAAATTGATTTTAAAAAAACAAAAAAAAAAAATAAAAAACTTGATTTTCCAAAAACAAAGCCTGTTTTTGAAAATCCAAAAGCCCAAAATATTTTTTTGTGGATTAGGTAGAAATATTTCAATATAATTATATTTTGCTACATCATTAAGATACCATTATATTTTTGTCTCGGAACATTTTATACTAAATGCAGAACTGAATGCATACCAACCATTAATAAAAACATCTCCTTTTATAGGATTTTAACAAATGTGTGGTTTGTTATTTCAAGGCTCAGTATCAGTTTGGTTATAATTGTCAAAAAGTTGTTTACAGTGGCAATGGAGCTTATTTATACATTTTTAAAATTCAAATACAGTTGGCACTACAACTGCTCGACCATAACCTAGGAGACAGCCCAAAAGAAAGGCAAGCAATAAATATAATGCCAGATTTCAGCAATATTTTTTTTATTGTAAAAAAAATTATATATCCTGGCCCATTGCAATGGCCCCCCTACCCATAAAATAATCAACATATTGCTGTCTAACCTGACGGGAACTTTGGGGGGCCAAGCCAGTACGGACAGTATCCAGGCCTGTAAGGTTGGCTTCTATTTGTCCGGCCTCAGGCCCAACTGTGCCTATATAATTGGCTGAATGCTTATTTAAAAAGTTGTGCAGAATGCAGCATGATAAAATTATAAAATTAAGTTTGTATTCCGCCAAATTAATGGCTGTTTGAAACAGGCGGAACCGGCTGGCCAGAATTCCAAACGCAGTTCTCAACCACTCTTCTAGCTCTGGCCAGCCGGTAATTAAAAACCCTCCTCTCCGGGGTGAGGGTTCTTTGGGGGAAATGGCCTCATGAGGTGCTTGCTCAGAGCGAAGGCTTCATCGGCAATGAAGACAAAGGGGAGTCCTTCCACGTTATCCTCATCAGGTGGCAATCCCAGGCCACCACTCTGGAGACGCTGGCAGAACTCCGTCTGGGCAAATACTCCTCCATCCGACATCCGGCCATTCTTCCCCACGTCCACATATAAAAAATCATAGTGTGCCGACACCACCGCCATTAAAACAATACTGTGGAACCCTTATAATTAAAATAATATGACCCCGAATGGGGTGGTGGCACAATGTGGACATGTTTCCCATCTATAGCCCCTCCACAATTGGGAAAGTCCCAACGGCTTGCAAAATGGGATGCCACAGTCTGCCATTCCTGTGGCGTTGAAGGAAACTGGGGAATCAAACAAGAAAACAAAAATCAATTAATTTGGAAGCTAACATGCAAGAAAATTAGACAATTAAAAACATTATTCCCCAGCATCAGTATAACATTCAATAATTTAATTCTTCTGGAATAACTAATATGGAAAAAGGCACACTTATCAGATTGCTCACCCCCTCTGATAGAACATTGATTACATTTTAGGGGGTTGTGAAATCCCCAAAAAAAATTACTTTAACAACACGCAGGAATTTAGGGATAACAAAGGCTACAAGACTGCAGTTGTCGCACTCTGCAGGTGCAGTTGCAAACCAGCTTACAGTAAATGAGGTAATGTCAAAAGGCATTCATGTTGCTAACAGTACACAATCACATGCAAGGGCAATTAATGAAAACACTTTGAGGCTTGCATATGATTTGATGATGGAAATCAGCAGAGCTTCTGCTCATTTACTAAAGCACTGGAACAAATGCACTTGTAGAGTGCACATGCTTTTGCAAAGTGCAACATAGATTTGCTTTAGACAAATCAACACCACAGAACATTCAAGCAAATTTTAACGAAGGGTGGGGGTGGGGGGGTTGTGAAATCTAGCTAATTGCTAATTAGCAGCACACTATTTGGAGTGAGTTCAGGTGGGGGGGGGGGTTGTGAAATCTAGCTAATTGCTAATTAGCAGCACACTATTTGGAGTGAGTTCAGGTGGGGGGGGGGGGTTGTGAAATCTAGCTAATTGCTAATTAGCAGCACACTATTTGGAGTGAGTTCAGGTGGGGGGGGGGGGGTTGTGAAATCTAGCTAATTGCTAATTAGCAGCACACTATTTGGAGTGAGTTCAGGTGGGGGGGGGGTTGTGAAATCTAGCTAATTGCTAATTCTAAGCACACTAAATACACTCCAACAAAATACATTCAAATGAGTAGACTAGGTGGATATGTTCCCATCACTTCATGCTGGGAAGGTTATTGAAGGAACTATACATGCATGCCAAAAATAACAGGAAAAAATCCCAGCATGTGTGAGGATAAAAAGGGGGACATTCACACTATATTGCAATGATGGGAAGTAGTGTTTGAAGCAGAAATACATTACTTTATCAAGATTACATAAAAAGAACATGTGATGCTAATAAAATAAAAATATCTTACCTTAATATAGTCCTTCTGCAGGACCTGTATGATGGCAGAACAGGTCTCTGGGATAATGATCCCCAGAGCCTGGGGGAGATGCCTGTCGAGAACTTTAAGGTCCTGCAGGCTTCTCCCTGTGGCCAAATACCGCAAGGTAGCGACCAGCCTCTGCTCCGGAGTGATGGCTTGCCTCATGCAGGTATCCTGCCTGCTGATATAGGGGGTCAGCAAAGCCACCAAACGATCAAAAACGGGTCCGTCATCCGGAGAAAGTTCCTGAAATCCTCAGGATTATTCTCACGGATCTCACGGAGCAAAGGCATGTGACAGAACTGGTCACGCTGAAGCACCAATTCTTGGTCCATGAACTCCTCCTCGCCCTGTTCAATGGACTGGTCTTGGGCTGAAGAATAAACTACAGCACCAAGCACATACAATGCACGAGCTCTACGACGAGTACGTACAGGTAACATGGCTTCAAAACGGTCGGCTGGTCAGAACGCACTAAACAGAACGCACTGAAGAACAGCAAGGCTGTGAAGAACGACCTGAAAATCAGGACGAGCGGCCAATAAAACAAAGATTTCTCAATGCCAACTGACCAAACGCACTGAAAAGCAGATACAAACCTCACAAGCACAGACTGAACAACAGTTAAACGAACTGAAAAATACGAGTCTCACAAGCGCGAATCGTCTCTCACCAAACTTCTACTAACACGAGATAAACACGAGATTAGCAGAAGGAGCCCAAAGGGTGTCGTACGGGCTATTGAACTTCCGTTTTTATAGTCTCGTCGGACTTGGTGTACGTCACAGCGTACTAAACTGGCGTACTTTTGTGTGGTCGTGTGTGGCAAGTCCGTTCGTAAGAAAGTCTGCCCCAAGTCCGCCGAAAGGTACGCCGGAAGTATGTCGGACAGACTGTCCGACTTTTGTAGCTGCAAAGTCCGACCGTGTGTACGCGGCATTAGAGTTTTCTCTATTTTTTGGGGACTGCTGCTTTCCATCTCGCACTGAAGGTTATGGACCCATCCCAGGACAACTGAGGACTGATCTAAAAAAGGGGGAAGAAAAAAATGACTCTACTACTCCTATATACTGAACCGGACCTCCCTCTAAAGAGCTGAGCGGCCTTACATTGGTCCTAACTTTTACGGGGATTAAGAACCGGTTGCACCGTCTAAAACCTGCTTCTCGGCTAATGATTATAGATCTGAGACGCAAGGATTTAGTTGTCCTCTGAGTTATAGTTAATCATGCAAATATCACGTGACAAGCACAAAGAAACTCTTCTGTGAGGACAAGCCGGTACTAAAGGTATAATGCTTTATTAAATAAACTATCCATAGTAAAAAAGTAAATCAAGTATTAAACAACAACCCTTATTCCCAAAACACATTTAAAAAAAGACCTAATGTCTGAAGGAATGATTGGTGGCCACCAGTTGACAAATAAATCTCATCGATCTCTTATCCTCACATACACATACACCATTCAATCAGATTCACTCGTCAATTCTGTCTGGATGCTATGTGTTCTCATCAAATGATTATGGGATTGGTCAGTAGAAGTGATGCATATGTTAGATCATCATAGGCAGTCCCGATCATTGATGGTGTATTCACAATTAGAGCAGTCCCATGAAAGATTTAAAGTGCAGGTGTGGTGAGACAATTCCAAAAAGATTCCGTGAGATTGGCTTAAGACAATTGCAGCTTCCAGTGCAGCCAAATGTCAGTAATCTAATCTCTTCAATATTAGCCAGCAGTGGAGTGTCGCAGCACATAAGGAATAGCAACTATGTGTTATTTGGAGATAAATATGACATTACCGTTGGCTGGAGCAGACCAGAGAGTGTCACCTCAAATCCGGTGTCCGCAGGATCGGCGTGCAGATGCCGGCTTTTAGCGAGGAGATCTTGGCGGACTGTGGATCGCTGTCACTGATGCTGGACGTAGAGATCCTATGTGTGTTGGTTACGACATACTCATCCGCTGTTTGCGAAGTCAGTCTCCATCAGCTGTTTGCACGGACATCATCTCCTTAATGCTATACCAGGTGCTATAGCCGCTGAAAGAGCCGCAAGTGTCAGGCTCTGCTGCTAATTCACGGTCAGTATGGAGAGAGGTTTAGAGGAAAAAAGTTGAATTGTAAGTGTGTGGCCATCCAAAGATCCTTCTTGTGGATATCACCTTAATGATGCTTACATGTTTCGCTAAATAATAGCTTCCTCAGAGCATGCGCATTAGTGTATCAGCCAGAGTATATATAGTCATTTCAATTAGATTTCAATTAATTGCTAATGGTCAGCTGTCCACCTCGCATAAATCATTCATGATATCATTCACCCGTGCATAGTCACACCTAGTGCAGCAGAACATTCAGTGTTTAACCCCTTGTGTATCAAAAAACATCTTTGGGTATTAGGTTTTTATATATGAACTGTCCTTCCTGTTTAGATTGACCAGAGTAACTAGAAGTTGGCACCACCAGTTTATAAAAGGAACAAATATGCAATATCCCAGATCATTTAAGGGAATTTTTTATATGAGTAAATCAACTATTAAAAACTTCTACGTTGCCTAGTATATACGGGGGTAAATGCATAAATGTAGCCCAGAGAAGTTTCATATGCATGTATATACCTAAAAGCTGGTCATTAATTTGGATAAATGATTTTAGAAAATTAGATCAGTACATGCCGCTCTCATATACAGGATAGGAAAACTCTATATGAAATGCTTATAAGAAATAAAGGGCATTGAACGAGATTTCTTGATAGCAAGTCATCGGTTGTCACTTTTAATCATAAGCAGATCATATATAGACAGTGGTTTAGTGAGTCATTGGTTCAATGCTGTCCTGTATCCAGACCAATAAGCACTCTGGGGAAGTGATTCAACCGCATGGGTTACCAAATATAGCCATTACAAAAATTGCTACACTCCACTAATTAGTGGTGAGGAGTATATGTAGCAATCCCACAAAATGTCAAGTAAAGATCTTTGGTAACAAGTCCATGTAGTGCCCACTATTCAGAATAGAGGAGTCATATATGAACAAATATAAACAAACAACACTTATGAGGGCTCCCAGCTTAGTTCCATCAAATGGAGAATCTCCGTTCATATCCACAGTCCCCTTGTTAGGGGGGGCTTGGCGATGGTAGTAACCCTTTATGGTTCTAAGAAAACAGATAAGTTGCATTCATTGTTTAGGCCTCGTGGCTGCATACTTTTTAACATAAATATCCACATTTTTTCTTTTTGATATAGCACTTTATCGAAATCACCTCTCCTTGTGGGCAAATTCAGTTTATAGATACCTTTACATTTAAGGCCGCTTGGGTCTCCATTATGTTTCTCCAGAAAATGCAATGATAAAGGTGCCTCATCATCCTTATTTAATATGCTTTGGATATGTTCACCAACGCGGACTTTAAGCTGTCTTTTGGTCTTGCCCACATAAATAAGATCACACGGGCATGTGAGCACATAAATGACCCTCGTTGACCGACAGTTAATAAAATGATGAATTTTGAATTGTTTTGTATCGTCCGAGTTGGTAAACGTATCCGTCTTGTCTACATATTTACAGATGTGGCATCTGCCACATCGAAACATACCCCTAAGGGGAGGGAGGCTAGTAAGCCAATTGCGTCTGGTAGGTCTCGTATATTCCGAATGGACCAAGTTGTCTCTCAAGTTGGTGGCCCTTCTTGCCGTCATTAAGGGTCTATTGCCTACTATTCTCCCCACTATAGGGCATTCAGCTAGAATATGCAATGGCGATTAAGTATTTTACGAACTTGCCCCCATTGTGTCCCATATTTTGTGATGATCCTTATTGGGGGAGGGGTGGTTTTATCTAGTTGTTGTAGAGATTTGTTTTTAGAAAGTAAAGATGATCGTTCAGTAAGGTAAGCACGTTTTTTCGCCTTTCTGATACATCCATGTGAGTATCCTCGTTCACGGAATCTCCCGTATAGTTCGCGGGATTCCAGGAGGAATAACAACAACAACTAGATAAAACCACCCCTCCCCCAATAAGGATCATCACAAAATATGGGACACAATGGGGGCAAGTTCGTAAAATACTTAATCGCCATTGGCATATTCTAGCTGAATGCCCTATAGTGGGAGAATAGTAGGCAATAGACCCTTAATGACAGCAAGAAGGGCCACCAACTTGAGAGACAACTTGGTCCATTCGGAATATACGAGACCTACCAGACGCATTGGCTTACTAGCCTCCCTCCCCTTAGGGGTATGTTTCGATGTGGCAGATGCCACATCTGTAAATATGTAGACAAGACGGATACGTTTACCAACTCGGACGATACAAAACAATTCAAAATTCATCATTTTATTAACTGTCGGTCAACGAGGGTCATTTATGTGCTCACATGCCCGTGTGATCTTATTTATGTGGGCAAGACCAAAAGACAGCTTAAAGTCCGCGTTGGTGAACATATCCAAAGCATATTAAATAAGGATGATGAG